>JBAMYA010045162.1:0-11924 GCA_037176975.1 Arrhamphus sclerolepis
TATCACTGAGTTTCCCATCGATATGAAGCAAACAATGCACATGTATATTCATTTAGCTGTGAAATAACTAATGCAGCAGTAGAGTAAGTGTCCAAAAGTGGACTGATGATACGTATAAGACACGAGCAGGCCAGCAGGTGGTAGAAAGAGAGAGCACAGAATTGAGGGAATTTGACTTTCAAGATGTTGGAAGAAGCAAGCATTGCCTGAAAACTTCTGACTTTGAAGAAATTCATAAAAAATTATCTCTAAAAAGTCTCTCTCTCTCATTATTCTGACATTTAGGAAATGTAGATAATTTTGGTAATCCTAAATGACCTAAAACGTGGATGATTTTTGGCTTATTTAATGTCAGTGAGTCAGAAAAAAAAGTTATATGTCTTTTTGTGCAGTGCATGTAAACTTCTGGTTTCAACTGTGCTGCTATCCCTTTTTGTGGTAATGTCGACATACCATGATCATTTTCACCACCTCCCTTGAGTAAAACATTTAATTGAACTGTTAAAATGTGGAAATAATAATGTAACTTAAGTAGATAAATAATACAAAAGTGCTCATCCCCACTGGTGACTATCACTTTGGCTGTCTAAATGAAAAAAAAAAAACATGTTGAAGACCTAACCTCTGTGTTGTGATAACAGAAGATAGTGGCAGTCTAACATTTATATGTATTTGCAATTTAACCTCACACAGTGGTATAACAGGCATGGAAAATCACCTGGATGCTGTAATGAAAACTGATTGCTCTGAATTGCATTGAGCGAGCAGCTGCTAGCACATAGGGATGTAATGGATCACATAAGTCATGGTTCGGATCATAGCAAGGTTTTTAAACCATGTTTCAGTTTAACCGTTTTATAGAGGGCACCACTATGGTCCCAAATTTAATTTAAGCTCAGTTTAAGTATGTTTCTTACGCTTTTCTTTCTTCAGTAGCTCAGATTATGTAGTCGCCGTACTTGACATATTACTCATATAGCTTCCTTGTGTGGCAATACCGACGTACTATGATCATATTGACTGCCACCCTTATATAAAGCATAAATCACGTATAATTTATTTATCATCTATAAGGTGATTTATGCGTCCGCACTGAACCGAACGATGCATGTCTGCCGCATCAGTGGACCCTACTGTGTGACCTGTGCTGCAGCCTGACGTGCACCTCCCCAAAAGTTTAACTATATGTTGGTTCAATGCAGAATCAAGAGGGAAGCAAAGGTTCTCAGATGGAAGTTCAGCAGTTCCTCCTGCTTATGTACCAATCATTATAATTCACAACGCTGCACTAAACGTTTCCTTTTTTCTTTTTTTTTTTTAGTTTAATTTCTTAATTTCTTTCAAAACACCTACATGTGTTTTTATTTGCACTAAACACTCAGTAACATTGCACATGGCATATATTTACAGTAGCTGTAAGTGATTCGAATAGAATAAAATAGTGTAGTATAAATAGTGCAGTTTAATAGTTTAAAAATATCTAAATATGTAATATCAGATTAAGAAGGGATTTATATATTTATACTATTACTCTGAACAATGGTGGGTTTTCTGCTTTTTCAACATCTAATTTTGACCTTTTTAAGAAGTAACATTTCCACGTTCCCTTTGTAAGCTGTTGTAATGTTTTACAATTTAGCAATGTTTGGGAAAAACACCCTGGACAGATTCATTACATGGGAAAGGTAATTCGAAATATGATGTTATAACTTTCAAAGCAAATCATTTGGTGTCCTTATAACCTTTTTTCTGTCTTTTTGTTTCTGTCTTCCTTGTGATATACGTCTTCACTGACACAAGACAAAAGTACATTATTTGAAAACTGAGTGATAGTTGATTTGATTTCACTTCCTGGAAGAATGAGTTAGGAAGACCAAAACAACCCCAGAGTAAGTAATCCCTCACTCCCTTTTCTTATTTTATATTTATACATTTCTCCTCTTTGTTTTCTGTTTTTCCCACACAAGTAACTTTGTTGTTGTGCTTTGGGATTGAAGTCAGTTTTAGTATTTTGTTGATGAATGCCATTTGTCACAAAAATCTACTAACAATGCCAAGATACCATATAACTTCATTTTAAATAACTGTTTTTAAAGTGAATATTTCACAAACATGTTAATTTCTCATTACTAATCTTGACCGGTCACATCTGCGTGTATTCCTGTTCCTATTTTCTTTTTTCTTTATATCAAAGTGTGAAAAGTGGGTGAGGAGATGTGAACTGAATGAAAAAGCTTGCTGTAGTTTGTTTGTTATGAACTGTATTTACAGCTTTGTCTTTGGTGAGAGTTTTAACCTGTTCCTCATGAATGCCCTCAGGACTGTGGGCAGATGACGCAGAAAACATTCAAGCCAACTTTTAATCAGGCAAAGTATGATGCATTCAGAATACTAAATGAACAGAAAAAAAAAAACAACAACTCAGTTTTAATCCTATTAAAAGACAGACACAAACACAAAGCCACTAAATGAACACATTGTAAAAGGATGAGAATGTGTTGTGCCACAAATAAAAGAAAAGTATCGACCAGACCGCAGCTAGCCTGTTGTCGGATTAAAGCTGAGATTCCACAGATTGCAACGGTATAATGGCAACCAGGCAGCAACAAAATCCCGCTAAGCTAGCTGTCAAAGAAGAGGGAAAATAATGCTTTCCATAGCCCAACTTTCTTTTGGTTTTTCATAATCATAAATTGCTTTCCACTGCTCTGCTATGGTTTTGTAATCTCAAGTCTCTGTGGCCATTTCGTATGATCTTTTCTTCATTATTATTGGATGATGCTTGAAGTGTCATTTGAAGTGTGAATTTTTATCAGTTTTTCGGTCTGTGAAGATTCTGTAGAGGTGTGAGTGAGAAAGTAAAACAGCTTCTGAGATACTGCCATGTACAGCCACAGTTCAGGACCTGGTCCACAGGGTTAGGTCAGCTGATATAAACAAAGAACAACAGTGTCTATTAATGAAGATTTAAACTTCAAATAGGCTAATTGCATTTTCTTCTGCCCATTGGTGAAGTTCACAAACACTGACAGCTGATAAATGTTGGTCTGCTGCTGCTGTTGGGAGATGATACACGAGGACGCTTTCCTCTATACACCACTGCTGTTGAATTTTTGAGCCCATTCTTTGTCAAGTCATCGCTATTATTCATTATTCTTTACAATCTTGACATACCTGACTCTAACAATGGCGATCACAAATCAACAGTAGTGATCAGTAATTGACACTATAATTGACCCCCCCTGTTGCGCCTCCACATCAAAAGGAGGTGGTTCAAATCATCTGGTTAGGATGCCTCATGGAAACCTCCCTGAGGAGGTGTTTGGGGGATGCTCAACTGGTAGGGGCAGATATCCCGAACCCTAACTTGAACCCAGATAAAGTAGAAGTTAATAGTTGGATGAATAGAAGAACTGCTCCAACTCCTGAGCCACAGCTTCCTCAGATTTTGAGCCTGTAGCCTCTCGTCAGATGAGCTGATGCCCATGGATGTCAGAGAACTTTAGCTTTGCTTAAGTGCTCTTAAAAACTTAAGACAAGCATTTCCCGGGTGATTCAAGGACTATCTGACAGCCAGTCAACATTTCCTCACATGAACTCCTTGTCGCTTCTCCCCTCTTATGTCCTCTGTCACATTACATTATCTTCATCTGCTGTGATGATACCTTCAGTCTCTATGCACAGAGGATGAGTAGACTGTACATCCTATTAATCATGATTTTCAAGACTTATATTTTTTATATAATAAATCAGTCAATGTGACAGCACCAGCAGAGAGATTGCCAGTAGAAATGAACAGAGAAACAACAAAAATCTCCTTTTAGACTTTAACTAATGATATTCGTATTCCAGTGTGATATTTTAACCTGCAAAACCCTGGTGGTGCACCTTATAATTTAATTTTTGAGCTTCATGATTATCTGCTATACTGGAAATGGCATCTTTACTTACAAAGAAATTAGACAATAATTGCTTCTCCTTCACTGACACTAAATAATAGAAGAAGATAAGTGTGCAACTTGGAAAACAAATCCTATTACTCCTTCAAAAGTATGTGCACCCTCAAAAACTAGTGATGTTCTTTTTGAGAGCAACTGCAGTACTATTAAGCTCATGGATCTTTTTTTTCTAATAGCATTAATAGCATTTTGATAATTTTTCATAGTACAATTTTTCTGCGAGGAGGGCAGTGGAAACATTATTCAATACAAAGACAACAGCTATGAATATTCCAGCATCCAAAAAGAGCATTAAAAACATTTATGTGTTATTGTTTGCTTTTCTTTGTGTTGCAAACTTTCCCGTGGATAACAGGATTCGTTGAAACTCGTTAGGACCCAATGTCTTAATTCTGTGACATGTTTTGAGCTGCGAGGAACATGTTTTGCATGGAGCATTGCTCATTAGAGGGTAACGCTTCTGACTTCATTAAAATGTAAGTTATTTTTCCCCAGAAACCAGTGTCCCATTTTTACTTTTCACTCCACTCTACACACACCTTCACTAACTAGGCCAGAGCACCCTCTGGCCATGGAGTTACTGCAAATGCGACATAATGGGAAAACAAAAGTTCACACATGCCGTCACATACATACACTAATGGGTATATGTGCCACATTTCAGATGCCTGTCATTACTTTCAATCAATTTATTTTTTCTCTAAAATTCATACCGGAAACTGACTTTTTTTAAGTGAAAGCTGGCTACAAATCAAAGATTTTCCAAAATTTGAATGACAGTACACAAACTGTTCTGCATGAAAATGCCACCCAGACGTAGCCAACACCTCTGTCTGGTTGTTTGTCTATGACTTGTGGTGTACAATGCTGGGTTTGTGCAGCAAATGTGCGAGTGTGTGCATTGTCCCGGTAGAAACAGATTGTACTTCTTTCCCGAAATAGATGACTGCATGACTCAGGAGCTTTATCATCTGTGCAGTGTTTACTCAAAGTCACCCATACATTTAATTAATCTACAAGCACGCCTTATACATCACACTGGACTGTAACAACACGCAGGCCAGCCCAATAAAAATGAACACAGTTCAGCATATGTGACACTAATATTTTAATCTCCTGTGTTGCACAGTCTTGCATGTACTAGATGGTGTTTTTTCCTGGTATGTTATTCCTTTAATAACGAAATAAACTTGTGCTCCAAAGACGGATTAGTGCTCAATAAAAGACCTTTGTACAACTTGAATATATAAACCCATGAGTACGTCTTTGGGGTCTTCAGGTGGGAACCCCCCTTCGCTGCTGTTTCATGGAGTCAGCCAAAGCAGCACTGCGACCTTCGCCAGATCCAGCCTCTGTTCATGCAAGCTTCATGTAGTGACTATGCTGATACTACCTCCTCTAACAATACAGTATTTAGACTAGCACTATAACATCATGGAGAACAATTTTATATTTTACAAGCAGAAAATCTCACCTTTATTCAGGCCAATTGGGAAACATTGTTGAAAATACTATTATGATGATTACAGTACAGAAGGGCAGAAGTCCATTTTCTATAAGAAACAAATGAAGTTAGGTAAACAATTAGTTTGAAATCAGTTTAGGCTTTCAGATTTCATTTAATAGTATTAAAAGGAATTAAAACAATTTGATATTCCTCCATTTTCAAGAGCTCAAAAGTAGTCCGAGAGTTGACTGAAAATAAATTAGTCATGTGTGATCCATTATCTGGTTTCTTCATGAGTGAAGCAGATAGAAGGTCTCAGACTATCAAATAGCAAGTTGGAATTTGGCAGGTGAGCTGCTAATTATATGTGCAAGGAAATCTAAATGCATGTGAAGGAGGTAAGGTTGAGAACTAACATAAATGCATGACGTTTGGTATAGTAAAAGACTTGTAGGACAATGGAAGACAACTGCAGTATGATTACAGAATACTTTTCTTGTGGGGAAAAAACAAAACAAAACATCAACAGAAGTTAAGAATTGTCAGGAGCAGGTAGACGTGTCATTTCTTAAATCTACAATGAAGAGACATCATCACAGGTAGAGGGTTTACAGGAATACAAACCACTGCAAAGCACTGGTGAAAGTCAAGGAACAGGGAAGACAGGTTAGACTGCCAGAAAACATCTTAAAAAGCCTCTGATGTTCTGGAATCAGATTCTTTGGACAAAATAAGTCAAGTTCAACTTATCTCAGAATGATGGGAAGAGAAAAGTATGGAGAAGAAGAGGAACAGCTCATGATCTAAAGTGTGCAAATACGGTAGAAGCAGTGTTTTCTCATAGGCATGCGTCTTGTAGTGGAATGGACTCGTGTTTATTGATGATGTGACTGCTGAGAGAAGTAGAAAGATGAATTTTGAGGAGTATAGGGTTATATTCTCTCCTAACTGAGCCAAATGTTACAATATTAAAAGCAGCTTCATAGTGCAGATGGGTAATGGCCCAAAACATACTGCAGAAGCACAAAAAAATAAAATAAATATTCTTCAGTGGCCAAATCAGTCACTTAAACCCAAAACCAGCAGAGCATGCTATTATGTTACTAAAGACAAAACTGAAGGCAGAAAGGCTCACAAAAAATCAGCAAATTAAGTTGGTTGCAGTGAAGGTCTGACAAAACTTCTCCAGGGAGGAATCTCAGGGTTTGATGTTGTCCGTGGATTTCATTCTTCAGACACTCATTGACTGCAAATGATTTATATCCGAGCATTAAAAGTTATTTTTATATTTACAATTATGCCACCTTGTCCAGTTATTTTCAAACCCCTGAAAATGGAGATACTTTGCTTCAATGGTTGTGAATCTACTTTAGTTTTAATGTATTTGATTCATTGAAGTCTCTTTTTAAGCACAACATATTTTTTAAAGACAGTTCTAACTCAAAGGTTGAAAAAATATGGAAACACATTGGCTTTCCATGGGCAGCTATAATGCAATACATTTTAAGTATGCAGACACTTGCGTGCATGCACACACACACACACACACACACACACTTAGCCCGTGAGGCAGGCAGGGACTAAATTTGATATGGCAACTTTTACAGCAATGTCTTGGAACATTAGCCTTTATGAGTAACATCATTTCATGAAAGAAGAGCTGCAGAGGCCAGCAGAGAGATACAGTACAGAATAAATGATTTTCCATGAAAATTGTCCTGCTGGAGTTTCCTTCTCTCCATGTATAAGACTCACAATTTCTATGCAACATAAAATGTAGAATATGTATTATATCTTTTGTATTAGATCAGTGGTAGTCCTCCTCCTACTACTACTACTACTCCAGGTACTTTTGCTACTGCAGTATTACTACATCCAACACAGATAATCATATTAATGAGCAAAAAGTGACACCATATTTAAAAAAAAATAAGCAAGGGTTCAAGCTGTTTATTTTACATAATATCAAAGAAAAATGCTTCTTGTCTGTCAAAATGCAGACACTGGAAAATTTGATTACAGATATAGACTTTGCAGAAATTGGTTAGTGTCACAAAATAGTGTTTGATGGTGGTAATCATCACTGAATGTAAATGTTATTGACTTCAGTCTTTTCTAGCTTCATGCAAGCTGTGGCATGTAAAATATATGTCCTCTTTGTGATCATACAGTCAGTGGTGATTATACGGTGATTATGAACTTGTCATCAACCAAGTGTTTGGCTCGCAGTAAAATAGATTTTTCTTCATATTGCACCGTATTGTGAGCACATCATTGTGGCCAGGTGAGGCTTTTAGCTTTATTTTACCCATTTTGAACTAAATCAGATTTTTCATGACAGAATGTACAGTGATATCTGTTTATATAACTCAATCTTTGGCGCTTAATGGGCCTAATTTTAGATTATACATAATAAATCATATTAAAATCTAACAATATATTCTATAGACAATATGAAATACTACTCTCTATAAAATTTAGCAGGAAACCCTGATGCTTATCTGATACTTTCCTGGGTTCTGGGGTCTCTGTGGCAGCATTCTTAGCAAAGTAAACAGGCTTAATAAGGTCAAATACATCAGTACAAATGTGTAAAATGTAGTATGTTGAAGTAAAAGGTTTGTTGTATGAAATTTAAATTGGCTGGTGTTGTTCTTTGCAACCAAACCTAATCCTGCTGCCAAATCATTAAAATCACTTCTGACAAGTTTATGTAACCCCCCCGCCACAGAAAAAAAAAAAATCCTACACCAAAGCTGAATGTACCTGGAAACAAGAAGAACTAGTGCTCACTTATCTACCTAAAGGTCACAACATTGAATGAAACATTTCAGAGATAATGGGATGTACATGTACGTACACATAGCGCTCCAGTTGCTAAGCGACAAAAAAAGCTTTCTGGGTTGTGGTCAGCAGATGTCTTTTTTCTTTTCTTTCTTTCTTCTTTTCTTGTTTTTTTTGTTGTTTTTTTTGTTTTGTTTTTTCCAAAGTTACACACTCACCCTTGTTTGCCTCCTGTATCTCTCTACCTGCCATCAAATAAATAAATAAACCTCTGACAATAGTTGCATTGATGAGAGGACAGAGATTCAGTAAGATGCAGAAGACTGTGATGTCTTAAAATTTAGACAGGTGTTACTAGAGTTTACGTTCAGATTCAGAACCAGAGTCAAAAATGCAATGTATACAAGAAGCAAGAAGATAGAAGAACAGAAGAAGATATTCTTTTGTTTTTGTTGAGGTCACTGCTAGAAAAAAACAACCCAACGCTGTAACTGCACAAGAGCTCTGTGACAGTTAGCTTGTGGTCAGCTGTTGCACTGACCAACACTAGCGGCTGTAGTGTTCAAGTGGATATTGCATCTTATATACGTATTACATATTTTGTTGAGGACGTGCACGAACCAACGTGTCAAGCGAATTCAGGATATGCATCAGCCAAGATGCTTCGCATACATGTTGTAAACTGCAAATACATTCCAGTCCTATGTCTGTTCAGTGCGAGTTGTTGGAGATTTCTCTTGACAGCAAAGCTTTCATCTTTATGCCACAGTCGATCTTTAAATTTCTAAAAGCAGCTTTCACTGCCATTGTTCTTATGTTCTGTAACTGGATGATGTGTTGTCATGGAGCACTGCACCCATGATGCTGTTGACAGTTTTTAACTGTATCACAGGATGCAGGAATGACCTGCGTGTCCTGTGCTACGCTCAGTGTGGAGATGTGCCAGGACCCTCTTGTGTCTTGCCAGCACATAGAAATGCGTGGGATCCAGAACAGAACGGAAGGCCTTTTAATAAGGAGGCAATGTACTGTTTCAAGATTGTTGAATGTGCTACAGTGAGTGATTTTGAATTTGGGTTTTGGGCTGCTCTCTCACCAGAATGTGTTCCATCTCAGAATAATTTACTGGAACGTAGTTCTGCATCATTCTGGCCTACTTTCACCCCTGGTGTGGACAATGTTAGGCAACCATGGGAGCTGGCGATAAGCATGTGCATACATTTTTGACTGCACAAAATGCACTGTAAAAAATTCCAGAGTCCCAGTCTGTGGCAGCTGTATGCTTGGAGTAATTGAAGAAACTGACATTTAATTTGGTGAAGGAGGATTATTTGCATCATAGTGCTGCACCAGTCATGGCTTATGCCCATGAAGAATGCATCCCACTGGGCAATGGTGGGTGGAACAACACTGAATACTGTACACAACAGAAAATTTAACTAATTTCTTATTTTTCATGAATGCACCACTGCTGCTATTGAATTCTTCTTTTGAAATTATATGTTTTTCTAGGGATTTGAAACATATCTGAATGTAATCCAATATACAGTGACAACAATGTTTGAAAACACACTGTAAGCCCACCAAGATACCAGTAAGCTGATTCTAAAAGTGCGTACATTACATACATTTTACACATATCCATTCTTATAAACCAGAATTTTACGTACACTGACTAAAACGACGCATCACCTGTTTCTTTTCCCCCTCAGTCTGATATTAAATCAGACTAAACTTTCCCTGTTGTAGGTCAGTTAGAAATGCCAAAATTATTTCTAGAAGCTAAATGCCAGAATAATGGGGGAGACAATTCCTTTCTTTTCTTTTTAGAGAATGTCTTGTGACTTTCATCAAAGTCAGAAGTTTACATACACTAAGATTACTATGACTTTACACAACTTGGGAAAACACAGATGATGATGTCATGACTATGGAAGCTTCTGATAGGTTAACTGACATAATTTGAGTTAATCGGAGGCACACCTCGCACCTACATACTGCTCCCTTGTGTGACATCATGGCCACCTGAATGTTCTTCTATTCACTTATATGGAAAAGCCGTGGGAATGTCCAGCCGTCATACCGAAGATGACTGGTAGGAAGGAAACCCAAAACTTTTGACCCAAGTCATACATATACTATGTCAACCTCTTAACTTTTAAGACGGTCATAAAAAAATCTTCCAAACTAAATAAATAAAATTCTCTGTTGTACTATTCTGACATTTAATACATTAAAATAACTTTGGCAGTCCCAACTGACCTGAAACAGGAAAAGTTTAATCTGGTATACTGTCAGGCAGTGAGAGAAAAAAAAGTTTATGTTTTTATAGACTGTATGTAAACTTCTGTTTTCAAGTGCATATGTCATTTCAAATGTGTCTTCTATGCTTGAGGTCCTTTGATTTAAAAGGAACAGTTGATGCTGCATGTAAATATGAATCTCACTCACTGAATTGGCAACAGTTTTACTGTCTTTTTATTTATAATTAATTGTACTTTCCCTTGTTCTGCATCCTGACATGTTTTCTTGGCCTTTAAATGAGATAAATATAATATGCAATCAAGTTTGACATCATAATACCTCAGACAAAAGAAAATTTCAGGACAATGATATCCTCTTCCGCCCTGAATCTCTATCTGAAAGGTCAGAAGATGAGAAAAATGCTCTACCGCTTTTGCTATTTTCACCCAGACTTATGAATCCATTCATTATAATCTCTAATAAAATTTTCTCTCTATTTCTCTTTCCATTGCATTACTTTCCATTTCTGCCTGCTCTGTAAGACAGTTCTTGGCTGATAGGGTGTTATCTGCCTACAGCTAAACCTGGGACAATCATTTAGCCATTAGACCATGAAAGACTCCGCTGTCAGACATCTGACATCCAACCTGCAACCCAAGATCTCAATAACCCAAGCTACCATACGCAGGTTGCACAGAGCATTGTTCTTAGATTTGTATTCTTCTTCTTTTTTTTCTAATTGTCATTGGTTTGCATATTATTTATTTAGCATTTCTTTTGACCCATTAACAGTTGATGTCTTATAGGAAGTTGCAGTCTTGTGTCATGTGCTATAATTCGTGCTGAAATTCAAAATGATTCATGCTTTTAATCTTGTAATTAGAGTGCCAGGAGCGGTAAATTATGGTTTTCTCCAATGATTCAATATTGTTCATAATTCAGTTGTTGGAGCTATTGTATGTTTTTTGTTTGTTTGTTTGTTTTTGTTGTTAGAAATGGTTTAGAAATGGTTTATTGCAATATGTGTTTGTACTCAGGGACAAATGTCTTTGAGTTTCAAAATTTGGAAGTAGTTGAAAACACAAAATGACATTTTTATGATGTGATACATTACTAAACATGAGCAACATTATGGACTCTGGTGGTACAAAGCATCTGCTGTACGTTTCTCTCATATTGGTTTAACATAAATGCACGGTTACCTGAGGAAACAACTCTGATTCCTGTCCTCCAGCAGTTTTCTCTCTCAGCTTCATTTGTGTCACTTTATTTCAACATCACTGTAAAATATAGAGAACGGAATCCTATGGAGATTTAGTGGACAAGTTGAACAGTAAATGATGCAGAGAAAAAATGTATTCGCGTACATATGTATATTACCTTGGAAATAATACATTCATGTACGTGAGGGGGGGGGGGGGGGAGGGGGGAGGGAAGGGGGGGGGGGAGGGGGGGGGGGGGGGGGGGGGGGGGGGGGGGGGGGGGGGGGG
>JBAMYA010045163.1:0-11923 GCA_037176975.1 Arrhamphus sclerolepis
ATTATTTTAAGGCCTTAAATGATATGTATATATATATATATATATATATGTGTATATATATATATATATATATATTTATTTTTTGAGCAACATGCTGAACTCCAACCAACTTTAACCACTAAGAAATATAAAAGCTCAAGCACTTGTAACACAAATGTATTCTGCAGCTGTACTTAAACCGCATGAAGTCCTTTTTGGTCAAGTGATGTAACTTCATATGGTAGTAATCTCACTAGGCACTACTATCATAAGTTAGGGACAGAAAGAACAATAAACGAAAATCCTGTCTAAGAAATTTGATGTGTTTTTATACTGAGAAATATGGGTTTTTAAAGGGAAATCAGGGGATTTTTCCATCCACAATTCAATGATTCATCATAACAGAAGTAGATACACCAGAGGAATACACACCAGAGATATACTAATAAAATTAGGCTGTAATTCACATGCAGTGCAAACAGACACACAAACACACACCAACCTGGAGTGCGCTGCAGGGTGACACCCTGCATGTCTTTTTTCTCCAGAAGGTCATCTCCAGCGACCCTCCTCCATCCTGAGTACCGGTTGGATGCAGACCAACCACATGAATCCCAATCAAATGAGCAGTAAGAGCCAAAGGGAAGATAATCTGGGAGAGAAGCAAATTTTTATCATATTTCACTAGGACAGGCACAACAGCTGCTAAAAAGCCTATCTTCTGACCAGATGGTTCCTCTTCTTTTTAATGCACATTGTGGATATAATTGGCCAAGAGCAAATACTATGCTTCAGGATGCTATCTTTCAGTTGGTGTCCTTTCTTCACTCTCAGTACTTAAGATGCAGAAGGAGAAATGTGATAATGCATTATACACTTTTATATCTACAGGTCTAATACAAATAGACTGTACAAATAAGATTAACTTCAGGTCTCAAAGGCTCGAATCAAAGCAACTGGACTTCTTTTTCTTTGTTTTTGAAGACATTTCACCTTCCACCCAGAAGGCTTTGTCAGTTCAAACTGACTGTTTGGGTATTCAGGTCAGTGAACCCCAGTCAGCCCCCCAATATTATCATCAGGGCATGTTTGTAGAAACATATATAGAGTGCATATATAAGAGAAGCGCTTTTATGGGAGTGTTTGTGAGAATGAGTGAATGAGAAAAACGCTGCAAATCACATAGTAGAACCCAGACAAGGTCAAAAATGGGGCTTTGTAAGCACAGACCATTTAACTGGTGTTTTGAAGTTTCCATTTCATAATTTTGCAGATGTCATGTTTGGGTGTGGAAGCTGAATTTTTTTATACAAGGTACGGATCTTGCTAAGACCCAACCCCACTAAATGCAAGTCCACTGTGGAGCAGCTCTGGCAGTCAGCTGCCCCACAGGCAGAAGTCTGGGGTAAAACATGGCTGACCAGACTCAAGTAGTGAACCTACAAGGCTGAAAATGGAGATGAGCACCAAGGATCGAGGCTCACCACCTCAAGCTCCAGCTGTAACCCACCTATAGCGTCTAAATTCTTAATGCAGCTTTTAGACTTCTAACAATTGAAATATAATAATCATTTTAACAATATTTTTTAAAAAGTTATATAAAAGTAATCACAGTTGTGTTGTAGAGAGAACTAGCTACTAGACAAAAACCCTTCTGTAACCTTGTCTGTTACTATTGTAAATATGGGCATACATGGCGAGGACTATGGCTGTGATTCGCTTTGGAGCCAACATCAAAGAGCACGTTGAGGAACATTTCAGTATTGGCTTCATTTTTCAATCGTGGAATTTTCTATGATGAGCCGAGATAACACAAGCCACATTTGGAGTTGATCTAAGCTCTACATGTTGAAAAGCAACTGATTTGCCAGAGTTTTCATTGGGCAGCCACAGCCATTATTAACATTTTTCTCTTTTTTTTCTCTTTTTTTCCCTTTTTAAAAAAAAATCTCTTAATTTCTTATTTTAATTATGAGTTTTACCATTAGCTATGAAACAACCTCTGTGGTAGAGTATGGCCAAACATCACACCAGTGAATTAATGAAGTTCCCTCCCTTCTTCTCATGAGCAATAGCAACAGATGGATTTTACTCTTGGGCCTATTGGAAAAAAAATGCACCACCGCTCTAAACTAGCTCTTTCCCTTGAGACCAACAACTCAACATCTCTAAATAGTCCTGACTATATTGATTTCATTACAGCCCGAAGCGAGACCTTTTGATTCTCCGGATGCCGAAGTGTTTCCTTTACAAAGGATGATTGATATAAGTCAAGCTTGTTGTATTTCAGTTTGAAGTGGCTGCACGTGAAAAAGCTCCAGACTGACTAAATACATTTTTTTTTTATGTAGCAGACTTTTTCCAAAGAATTTATAAGTTAAAATAACTATACATTTCCAAGTTATTAAAAAAACAAAACAGAAGCAAGGAGAATGAGTCAGTTCTTTAAATATATTCTGTAAAGGATGGAGTAGTGATATATTAGAATATCAGTGGTCAAAGTATTAACAATTTACAGTGGATTTACATTTCATACAGCTAATGTAAATGGTTTACAGCTTGCTGACAACTATACTCTGATTTACGACTGCTGCACCGTACTGCTTCACATAACTCTTCTCATCTACAAGAAACACAAACTGAAGAACTCACATCTTTTGCTCAACGCTCTCATAATAAGTCAAGTGGATCTCATTAAGATCCTTCGTCGCCATAGGATCTACTGTACATTCTGGGATTTTATGAAGAAAATTAAAACCTCACCACATATTAAGCCCTCGTCTTCTCCAAAAGGACAGTCTGTGTGGAAGTTGCACACTTGGCTCTGGTGAATGCAGCCGCCTGAGTTTACGCAGTGGAAAGATTCTTCACAGGCTCCGTTCAGGTCGAGAGCCTCATCCTCTGCATCACAGCAAACAGACAATAGTTGTAAGACTGCACAATAGAGGAAATGTAGTTCTCCTGTGGAGCCTAAGTTTGATTTTAGGGGCCTGGTGAGATTAAACATGTATTCCTAATTTATGCCTTGTAATAAAATGTGTCTTTGGCAATAAGACCACTGCACTCACTGACACACTGTTTATGCATAGGAATCTAAATGCTCAGGAAAAACAAATCAGAGGTGGTCAAGTTGTTTTCACATGTTGTACAACCAGGTACCACTCACATGGAAGCACATTTTCTTTTGCAGAAAAAGTAAGTTGAAAAAAGAAAAAGAAAAGTGAGGCTATCAGTTTCCTGCACTCCATTCATGTCAATGCATGAAGGAACTGCAGCGAAAGAGCTTTAGGTCTCACCTTTAGGTCCTCGTGCAGTTTTTTTTTGTGCAGTTGACCCATCTTATATTTCTTAAATATTATATGTCAATGTAACATACAGTGTCATATTTTTACAAAGTGATTTCTAGCGTTGTAAGTGCAGGGAAATGAGATCTAATCCCATGTGGTCACATGTGGAAACTTGTGTTTGGATCAGGAAGTTGTTAATGATAGAAGTGAATAAACCCTTAGAGAAACATCTGTCAAATAAACATTATGTATGGAATAACATACATGTGACAAGGTTAAGATATAGATTTAAGACATCCTGGTTTTTTAAATGCTTAACTGAACAATTGGCTCAAATAAAATGGAAAAGACATTTGAAAAACAATAAAAAATTCATGGTACATTCTAGGGAACTAAATCCTTTTAAAGTTGCTCTTCCTTTAACAAAAAGGAATCAATCACAATTAAGAGGCTGAGGGCCTTCTATGTGGGTAACATGGTTTTGCAAAGTTTCACTTAGTTTGCAATGAATTATGCCGTTTCATTTGCAGACATCAGAGACAGTCGTCTTTGCTGTGGCGACTGCTCTGGAGCTCCTAGAGGTGATTCTGGAAATAAATTGTTGCCCACACTTCACAATATAAGATATTTCAAGAAATTTCTCTCAGTGAGCTTCTACAACAGTACCCAACATACTGATAATGATGAGTGTTTAATCACAGCTTCATAGGAAACAAGGGACTTACCCAGTTCACAGTCTATGAAGTCCAGGGAGTCCAAAGCCAGGCTGCCTCTGCCTTCAGCCATGCAGGACGTGAAGATCAGGGTCACCTGAAAGGGTACGTCTATCTGGCCAATCACAGTCTTGAGCATCTCCCACTCAGCCCTGAGTGAACCAATGAAAAATGTTTTACAGAGTTACCTGTAAGAATTTCTCATAAAGGACTTCAAAGGACAAACTTTATCAGGAAAAATATGATCTTTTTTGTAACTCCCTTATAGCTGCTATTTTTAAGTCTTGAAATATAATTTAATTAAAAACAATTTAATCACAAAACAAAAATAACTGTTCATACTTTTTGCCATGCTAAGATCTACAAACCTTTACGGAATAAAAAAACCTTTGCAATCTATTTGAATTAGGGTTGGAACGTGATTGATTAATTACAAAAAAAATAAATTGTTAAAAAAAAAAAAGGAACATTTAATCGCACCTTTCTCAGTTCCTTAACTTCTGGCACACTGGCAACAGTGATGCTCACACTGCAGCCTGGTGGTGGAGGGAGTTCACCTAAAGTTCATCTTCCCACAAAGAAGCAGCGCTACTGACTTAGTGATGCCTGTCGCTACGTTGAGTGGAGTATTCAGACCTCTCTAGTTACTTTAAAATTTAAAAAAGGAACTAGCAACAAATCTAGTGACTTTTTCTGGTGTTATTGGTAACTTTTGTAGACCTTGAGCTTCAGGGGGGCCCTCTCACATCCAAAAGCACTGTCAGACGGCCGAGTCTGCTGCAGTCAGAGCAAATGTTCACCCTCTCCTTCCAGACTGAAAATCGTGCATGAGTTGGTGCTTGAGTTTACAAAATGTTGACTGTAATAGCTACAATTGCACTTTGAGTTTGCACTAGTCTATGAATGTAGCAGACAAATTAAAAAATGCAGAGAAATTAAAAAAACAATGAACATTTTTCCTGTTTCAAGTTCATTAAGTCTATTTATTGATTCAATTGTTAACCAAAATGTATTTGAATTGAAAATCTTAAATATGATTAAAAAAATGTGATTAATTGTAATCAATTAATTACAAAGTGACTTATAAATTAGATGAAGTTTTGAAAATTGCTTTTTGCAACCAAATCTAATTATTAATTGGCACTGCTTTTATGGCATGTACCTGCTGCTGCTGCTACATACACTTATAAATGACAGCGTTTACAATGTAATGATCCATTTGCATGACCATTACACCTCCGTTTGGCTGCTGACGTCTGTACAGGTGCGACGTCACACACAGATTCATCGTGTGGTTGAAGAGTGCATCCAAGAACTTCCATCTGCTGGTTTGTATGGGACTGTATGAATGGAAAGCTTTATCAAGGAAAAGACCGTCTGTGTGTGCCTCATAATGAAATTGCAAAGTCCATTACTGCACAGTCACTAATAAAGTGAAGTAAAAACCTATTGCACATGCACATCCATCCCTCCTCTGTCCTCAGCAATTATATATGAATCATGTACAACTACAGACAACAATCCTTTTAGCTGTTGTAAAGATGGCTGTAGCTCAGCTTTAGATCAATAGGAAATACCTTCTGTCATTTCCTAAATAATGCTCAGGGGAGTGCTGCATTCCTCGTACCCACCACTCCCAGTTTACAATTCTATTGATTCTTCTCCATGTTACGATTACGATTACAGGCATACCTATTCTCGTCAAATGTGCACTGGGAGGCTGTGTCAGTGTGTCTGCTGACCTGCGGCCGTCTCGTCCCCTGAGAACCTTTGAGTGATTAGCCAAATTCGACAGAACTGGTTTGACCAGGACGGTGAGGTCTCCTACTGGGTCGGTCTCATACAGGGCGAACTGCAAAGTGCACTGCTTGTTGCTTCCAGGCAAGATCGGACTGGTCAAGTTGTATTCGCATTTCCCAGAAGAATCAGCAGGAGGTGGAGAGCTTAGGAGAAGGAAGTGGCCTGGAGGTAATAAAACAAAGCAGAAATTTCACGCTTGACAGTTTTATAGCTGCTAATAATTTTGTCAATCCCATACATCATCTGAGAAACACTTCAAAATGAAGACAAATCTCAGACTTTTGCATCAAAGCGAATTTTAAACTAAATTTTAAGTGAAAAGCAACTTAAAAGAACATTTTCACATAATGTGAGGACTTCAGTGAATATTTTTATAAGAGGCACTCCTTTATTCCTCTTACCGTCAGAGCTTCCCACTGAGTGGTCTGTTGCAGGCATCGTCCCAGCTGTTTTGCCCCCTAGTTGCTGTGGTGACACTACTGACCAGTCACTGTGAGTGCTGTTGTGTGATAAAGTCCAGGCGCACGATGACTCAAAATCACAGGAGGTAACTGTGACACAGAAATCAACAATTGAGTCTTATATCAAAAATAAATCACTAAAACTGGCAGTGATTGATGTAGCGACAAAACAGCGTTGTTTGTTCCCTCTTGATGAGAGACTAAAGTAGCACAAAGGAATTTTTGCAGGGTTTTTTTAGTACTTTTAGTTTCTTTCTCAGTCAGTCGCTCTTAATTTCTCCACCATTTCTTTCGTGAGCATCCTAGATGCCTCTGCCATCATGCCCATTACAACTCTTTGCTGATAGTACCGTTTTAGACACAGTTCGTCTGACTGAGAAGAGGCGGTTTGATTTTCACAGCTAGCAAGCACTGATGAACATCGCTGCAGCTTGATGATGCTCAGTAAGAGTAATCAAATTGGATCTGACATTTTAACAAGAATAAAAGTAATTCGCTCTGCTTTAAAGCAACTTTCCATAACTTTTTCACCTTAAAATCAGTTTGAAAAACCTCTTGATGTTTTATTGACTTATATTAGTGTGAAAACCCGGCTGGGCTGGAATTATACTATAAAAATCTGTCTTCCAGCCTGTATCATACTTGCAAGAACACATAGTGTGACTGCGCTGAGTCATACATTAATAAAACAACCTCTGCCTGGCCGTCATGATGGCAGGGGTGCTGAACAAACCACTGAGGACCAGATCGGAGGTTGAGGAAAACAGAGAAAGACAAAATCGTAGACTTGTTTTTACCCGCTGGTGAGTATTATGAGAGGAAACGGGATGTAAAATTCACACTAAACTTACAATCTTATTGCTGGACTTGATGTACAAATGAAACTTTAAAAAAAACAAACTGAAACGAGTCTTTTCTGTGTTGGTTTCTGTTAAACTGTGAAGGCTACAGTGCACGGTTTCAAAGTAAATACAAAGTAAATCGAGTTCACTAACTGTTCCTTGTCCATTATCACCACACATAACAGATACTAACCGATACTTGTTAGCCAACTGTTTGTTTTGTTTTTTCTTCCTTTTTGTTTAGTGCTGGCCCAAATACCATTGTATAGGCCCCAGAGCTTCAGTAAAACAGGACAACAGATATTCAAAGCTATGTTTCCGTGAGAGTGGAGGTCATTAGATGATGCACGTAACCACTGCGGCTCACATGCACCAAGCAAATTGTTGTTCACATATGCGGGACATTGAACAGGGAAGTTCACACACTCAGGAGGATGTTTATAGCTTGTCTGTACTGGGAGGGCTGTGGCTCAATTTGTGGTGGTAGATGGTCAACAAGAAATGTACTCAAGATTATCATGTGAACACAAACCATGGCAACAAGAAAAAAAAAATCCACAAGGTTGAGAAATCCTTAATTTAGTAATAGTCGTGATATTTTTATGTAAAAGGGTACCTTTTGACATTTCTTTGTCCTTGCTGTTGTGAGGCCTTTCAGTGTTTACCAAGGAATGGAGGAAAAAGTTGCAGACGGGAGAGGTATGCTTTTTCACACAAAATGTTATCAAAAGGTTTATTTCAACCTAAACCATGATGTTTTCCTAAAACTAAACAAGCAGTTACATATTATAATTCATGTTTCTCATTTGTCTGTCTTGAGAATGTAACTTTATCTTTTAGATTCCATCTTCTTGGATTTATCAGTGTCTCATCTTATGACTGCCTTTCCCACATCTGTTTGGTGTTCTGTTGATTACTTTTCACCTTTGATCTGTTCCTGGTTCTCATCAGTCATTACTCACCCCCAGGATGCTTTAAACAATCCATGTGTATTTTTGTTCTTTTTCCTCTTGGTTTTCATTGACAAGATTGTTGGTGTTCTTGTTTGGGACCTTCTACGCCCCCTGTATACACCAAAGCCCCTTGTATTTCTGTATTTTATGTTTGTTTGTTTTTTCCACCTCTGTAGTGCCCTTTGTTAACTTTGTGAGGTACAACTAAGGTTTATTTACATTTTATCCTTCTGCTTCTGTCAGGGAGCCTGTGCTTGGGTCCACCTTTTCCTGCAAAAGTGACAGTTGTTTTGGTTCCTAAACCACAAAAACAACTGTCACATATGACAATGTAATTGTGTTTGTTAATATATATCCATTTTTGTTTTACACATGTCACTTGTTTCAAAATGCACAGAGATGCATTTTGCCTCCAAGACAAGACGCTATTCTGGGTGGCATCACATTTAATTCCATAATCTGAGGTTCACTTTTTTACATTAGTGCTGTCATCACAACGTGTAATTCCCAAGTGTATTAATAAAACCCTTTACTTCTGCAGAGCTTGGATTTTTAGACTTATTACATTTTGGATTGTATCTTTTGTTTTTGTTTAGCACACATTTATTGCAACAAAAGTCTGGAATACTAAGTCATCTGACAACACACACGTTTCCATTGTGCTGTTCATTCGAGATCCCCACTAGCCTAAAGACACTGTCTCCACCTTTGGATAAAGTTTTAACTGGGCTGGACAAAGGTTTACCACATTATTTCATTGCCCATGTGATTATATCAGCTATTGATGATTGGGTTCAGGATGCAGCGCTCCCTGGACTCCCTTAGGTACTGGAGATCAAGGCTGTCAAGGTCAAGGTTAAAAAACAATATAAACAACAATAACAATACAAATGATATGCATCAGCACAAACAGAGGAAAGACTAACTAAACTAAGAAATTATATATATATATATATATATATATATATATATATATATATATATATGACAAGATATGCAACTTGAAATGAAAGTCAATGAGCAGAAAAATGAAATGCAGAAATTTGAATGTGGTAACAGATGTAAAGGTAAGCTGTTCAGAAGACTGGGACCAGATACCGGTCTACAGCATGTTTGAATCTGGAACTCAGTACTACAAGGAACATCTAGGGCCTGTATCACAAAGCTAGATTTTGCTTTAGTGAGGCAACCTCAGGGTGAACCCTGGATATTCTGTATCACGAAACTGGGTAATCGCTTATCGAGGTGCATCACCGGGGTAACTTACGCTGAACGGCTAACCTGCTCCGTAGAAGGGTAAGTCTCAGGATTGAATCCAATCCCACATAAAGCCCCGTCCAGTGGCTTTTTGAGGAAAATGACGTGCTCTCCCAGACAGCATTATATCATTACATACAGTCATTGGACAGCACACATACATCTCGCAGATATCGGCAAGATGTTAAAAGTTTGATCGGCAAGATGCATGGAGAGCGTTTGCTCATTGTGCCCATAATGGAAGAATGTCACGGGCTGAGTTTCGATATTAATTGACTAGCAGGAATCTGTAGCTCCAAAGGCTGAGCAACATTTTGCCAAACAGAAGATTGGGGTTTGATTCCAGGCCCTGCAGTTGCATCTTGCTTTTGTAAAATGTTATAGCTTAAGTTTACAAGCATGGGCCCATTACTTTCTTCCACAGCTCAATATGTGGATGGATTTTATTCATTTCATTTTAGTCATTCATATCATTCATAAAAAAATAATAATAAATAATAATAATAAAATAAAGTATCTATCCATCTTCAGGCCACTAACTTGGAATATGGACATGATTTAATCGTGACCAAGGCTTCAAGCTTTATTCCAGCCTGACGTTATATTATTAAGGACCAACTAACTGGACATATGTGTTGCCAGGCATTTTGTCTCCTTCTGGCAGTGGCAACTGTGTTAGATTTCTCATTTAGGTTGTCTTTTTCTTCTTCATATTTTATCGGTATAAGTCGCTGTTCCTTGACTGTGAAGTACAGCGCTCTCTCTTTCCCTTCTATGACACTCATGACACTCATGATCGTGATTGGTCTGCTACTTCGGAACCTGCCTTTTGAATGTACACGTCACAGGTCTTGATAAGGTAACCCTGGGTTGAGTTACTGAGTTGATAGACAGCGTTGTGATACCGATTACCCTGATTGGGGTTTGTTAGGGTAAGTTTAACTGGATAAGTCTGAGTAACCCAGGAGAAGTTAACCCTGCTTCATGATACAGGCCCCTGACCTAAGTACTCTGCCTGAAGCAGAAGGAAAAAGAAGATCTGACAAGTACGGCAGCTCAGACTTATTTAAAACCTTTCAAAATTAAGCAATAAAATCTTTACATCTATTCTAAAACAAAGCTTATTATGACATTTTCTAAATTGTTCTTAGGTATGGTTTCAATTTGGCCAATAACCACACCTGGAAGAAGTTAGTTCTGAAAATGGAATTGATTTGTTTGTCAAGTTTAAATACATTATCAAAACTCACACTCAAATTCCTAATAAACAAGCAAGTAAATGGCCCCAAAGGACCAAGATTGGCAGCATATTTTTCCACCTGGTCTGACTGACCAAATACAACGATCTTTGTCTTGTTTTCTTTGAGACACACTTTAGAGAACAAGAACCTCTAGATTTAATGGGTAAATGTATTTGCATTTTTATCTGCAATGCAAGAAAAGGACAGATTGTGTTTCTTAAATATTGACACAACAGAGAAAAAAACAGGGGCCCAAAATAGAGCCTTGGTGACCCCCAAAGGAGGAGTTTAGTTTTATTGATCCAGACCATCCACACAGAAAAGCTGTGAATCAAGATAAAAACTCAGGTTTGACCCTTTTTTTCAGCAATGCAATATCTATCTAGTGTGTCCTGCAGAATTCCAAGGAATTCTATTTGGTATTCAATACAGTAGAGTTTTTCCTTTTTCCATTTCCTTTCATTTTGTCTGCATGCACGTCTTATAAAGTCTTTTAGCATATTTCCTTCTCAGAGGAGCAACAGTGTTCAGTATTTCTCCACAGGTACAGTCAAAGATAGTAGTGAGCTCCTCTACACTGAATTCTCTATCATCTTCTTATGCTTTATGCAGAAAATTGTCTTTAAAAGCATAGGAAGATAATAGAGAGTCAAAAAGTTAAATACACACTATTAGTATGTAGGAGGATGAGGAAGAACCTCTGAGCAGGGGACAGTGACACTACTTAAAACCAACAAAAATGATATGATAAAGATAAGTTGCAGATTTCAGTGATGCCTACTCGTAATTCATGTGGCAATGCAAGGTCCTATGTGCGTCTCTTTTCATGCATGGGTCCAGTTACTGACTGAGTAAGGTTGAAAGAGTCCACAAGATTCAGTAACTCTTTCACCAGAGGTCAGGACTCACAGCACATCTGAAGTCCGAAGGGCGCTATACCACCCTATATGTATATATGTATAGAGAGAGCGAGAGAGAGCGAGAGAGAGAGAGAGAGAGAGATAGTGAGATAGAATGGAATGATGGAATGAGCTTTTACACTAATCGGAACCTTTTCAACAAAGAAGCAGCTGCAGCAGTTGGCTCCTGTCACTGCGCTGCAGAACAGAAAGATCCAGGAGATCCTTTGTCTACACAGCAATAAGACTGTTTAATTCTATTTAATTAAGTAGATGATTTTTTTTTGTTTGTCTGTTTGTTTTTGTTTTTTTGAACACTTGCTGGTTTGTATGGGCCATGATGATGAGCACTTGACAATCTGAATTTCCCTTTGGGGATTAATACAGTTCTCTGTCTGTCTGTCTGTCTGTCCTTCTTATCTATCTATCTATCTATCTATCTATCTATCTATCTATCTATCTATCTATCTATCTATCTATCTATCTATCTA
>JBAMYA010045164.1:0-11922 GCA_037176975.1 Arrhamphus sclerolepis
AATAATAGCATTAACCAACTCTGGAAGAACAAAGATATTTTTCATTTGAAGAAAATCAATATAAAGCAAGTAGAAATACAACTTTATTCCATAGATATTTAAACCTGGGGGCATGGATGAATTAGATGGGAAACTCTTGAAGCTCGTAGCAAACTGCATAGCTGGTCCTGTTTGTCATATTTTAATGCAAGCGTAAAAAAACAGCATTTTCCCTACAGCACAGAAAATTTCCAATTATAAAAAAAAATACATCAGAGGGTCTCAGCGGTACAAACTGTCGACCTATCAGCCTGTTGACAATACTTAGTAAAATATGTAAAAAAAAAAACCAACAGATTAATGAACAAGTAAAAAATTACTTTATAGTAAATAACTTATTTACACCATTTCAACATGCTTACCATAAAGGTCATTCAACCGCATCTGCACTAACTCAGATGACAGATGATTGTTTAAATTCCATTGACAAAAGTAATTTAGTTGGAGCTGTTCTATTAGATTTTAGTTGTGTTTTTAGTTAGTTATCTTTCTCAACAAGAGTAATGTGTATTCTTTAATGGCAGTTTCTCATCTATAAAAAAATTCCAATGTGGGGTTCCACAGGCCAGTTGCTTAGGACCTTTGTTGTTTTCAATTTTTACCAATGACTTGCCTTTTGTCCAGCAGCATGCCAGGGCACTGATGTATCCTGATGACACCACAATATATAAGTAAAATTGATCTGTCGAGACACTGTCCAGCACCTTGGCCAGTGAGTTTAAGCAAGTTGTAAATTAGATGCATACAAATAATTAGTTTTAAACTTATCTAAAACTAAAAGCATTCTATTTGGATCTATTTGGAAATTGGAAATTAAAAAGTCAAGCAAAACAGCCATTACTCAGGTAGATGAAGTTAGACTTCTTGGAGTCACTGTGAACAGCGGACTAGACTAGTCTCAGCAGATTGAACACACTGTTACAGTGATGGGAAGACAATTAGTTGTTATAAAAAGATGTTTACATTATATACCCTTAAAATTAATCATCAATTGCATCAGTTACAGTATTGCCCCATGGTGTGGTCCAGTGCTTCAGAAAAAACATTTAACCAAACTACAAATTAGTCAGCTTGGCAGCTTGTATTCTACTAAACTGTTCATACACAAATATTATAAGTATACACAAAGCATTAGGTTGGCCCTTGGTTAAAAATAAGGTCGAAATTGCCTTTTATGCTCTTTTAGAAATATTTTAGTATGTAAGATACCAAATGTTTTATAGAATCAACATTTATGTGGCCAAACCTCACACAATTTTAATACAAGGAATCCTTTAAAATGTTTTTACTCAATGCAACAGGAATGCTGGGCAAAAGACTGTTATTTTTAGAGGAATGAAATTATGGAACTCACTTCCTTCATCTGTTTCAAATGTAACAAATGCTAGAGTTTTTAAAAGAGTCCTGATTATTTTTTTTTTTCATTATATAAAGTATAATTGCACATTCATGCATTAATATGCTATGGTACTAATGTTATAATAAGTGTGTGTAACTGTTTTTTAAATGAATGTTTTGTTTTTGTTTTGTTTTGTTTTTTATGATGTGGACCCCAGGAAGAGTAGCCATAACAATGGTAATGGTTAATGGGGATCCTAATAAATAAATGACAATAATTCTTGGACCACTGTTAGTCAGTATCTACATGCTTTCCACAAAGTTAGACCATACATGACAACTATGTTTCTTATCACAGTTATACAGATGACACTCACACTTACTTGGATCTTTCACCAAATGACTACCAAATTAGACACCTTCTGTCATTGTCAGAATGGGAGCATATGTTGCTCTAAAATATCTAAGTTAAATTATACAAAACCTCTGAAATTAAATTAAGCTAGTAGTTGCAAGGCTGCTGGAAATTGCTAAAATTATCAAATCAATTGGGTTCTATGTTAAATAACTTAAATCTTTTTTTTTTTTTTCTTTTTTTTTAAATGATTGAAACCATTTATTTTAAATAGCAAGATTCAGGATATGAAATGCACAAACTTATATTGGATCATCAGAGCTTCAATTTTATGACATAAAAGCGTAAACTACATCAAAGGATATCTTTAAATGTGTTTGACTATACATACAAACACCATCCATCACTCTACTCTGCTGATTAGCTGTCTCTTGCTGTCAAGGTAAGATTAATGAAAAACACAATTCATTCTAAAAGTGTATTTCAAATAATATTACATTTTTTGACAAATTTCTATCAGAATGATCACTTAACCCTATGTCGTTCATTTCATATTAAAGGGGACATAATATGCAAAACTCACTTTTAGCATCTTTTGTATTTCCATTTGGGTCTCTACTGCTCCTATATAGGGCAGCATGGTGGCTTGGTGGTCAGCACTGTTGCCTCACAGCAAGAAGGTTCCTGGTTCGAGCCTCCATGAGTTTGCATGTTCTCTCCGTGCTTGTGTGGGTTCTCACCAGGTACTCCAGCTTCCTCCCACAGTCCAAAGACATGCTTGATAGGTTAATCGGTGTTCCTAAATTGCCCTTAGGTGTGAATGGTTGTATGTATGTGGCCCTGCGATGGACTGGCAACCTGTTCAGGGTGGACCCCTGCCTTTCGCCCGAAGTAAGCTGGGATAGGCTCCAGCAAACCCCTGTGACCCTAGTGTGACGTCAGTTTAGGGAAATTTTCACAGAACCGCAGTGCCACAATCCTCACCTATTAACCCTTACCTCAGCCCCAACCCACTAGATTAGTAGAAGATCTGCCATTTTTGGTTTGCTACTTTTATGAGCACTGACGACGACCACAAACAAGGGCAAGTAACACATGAAGTGTTGTTGGCTGTGAAGAACAACACAACTCCTTACACTTTCTCCCAGGAACTGCATGGCTCCATTTCATTTTCGATGGCCATGTTCCAGCAACAATTTTGTTGTGTGTGCGAACCACTTCAAGGAAGACTATAGCTGTGTCCCAATCCAGTGGCCGCATCCTTCGAAGGACCCACCCTACGTAGTCTACGTTGGCCGCGCCTTCAAATGCGACCTTCAAATGCGTCCGGGAAACCTTGAACTCCTCTGTCACACTGCTGCCTCTGTCACACTGCTGAAGGGAAGCTGGAGCTTGGTGTTATTCCCGAACAGCGCAATGCTGCTTAGGCTCCGTGGCAAACCCAGCCACCTGCGCAGGTACTGACTTATCCTCCTCTCGAAACCCTCCACAGTAGAAATGGGAATTTCATACATCAGCAGAGGCCAGAGGAGACGAGGCAGGATGCCATGCTGGTAGATCCAGGCCTTGAACTTCCGGAAAGTCCGGACTTGTCCACAGCTGTGAGCCACCTGTTGAGGTTGTCGTTTGTGGCTTGGCGTGCAACTGAGTCCTTGAGATTGTTGATAAAAAGCTTGCCCAGGCTCTTCACTGGCTTCTCTGACACAGATGGAATCGTGGTGTTTCCCAGACTGAAGCGGAAGCGATCGGTTACCTTCCCTTTCCTTAAGACCAAGGACCTGGACTTTGCAGGCTTAAAGCTCATTCTTGCCCAAGTGATGAGTCGATCCAGGCCTTGAAGGAGCCATCTGCACCCTGGCACTGAAGTTGTGGTTACCGTGAGATCGTCCATGAATGCTCTAATCGGCGGCTGCCGGGTGCCAGATCTTGACAGAGGGCCTCTGCACTCTACTTCCGCAGACTTCACGAGCATATTCATGGCGAGGGAAAACAGGGACACAGAGATTGTGCAGCCGGTGATGATGCCTTTCTCCAGACGGTGCCAATCTGATGTTAATGACCCAGAGGAAACCCTCAGACTAAAGTTGTCGTAATAGCCGAGGATGAGATTACGGACCTTCTCTGGGACATGGTATTTGCTCTGGGATAATTCCACCAGCTTGTGTGGAATCGATCCATAAGCGTTGGCAAGGTCCAGCCACAGGACTGCCAAATCGCCCCTGTTCTCTCGTGCCTCACGAATCAGCTGAGTTACCACACTGGTGTGTTCGATGCATCCTGGGACTCCTGGAACTCCTCCCTTCTGCACCGCGGTGTCAATGTACGTGTTCTTCAGGAGAAATTCCATGAGGCGAGTGGAGACAATCTTAAAGAAGGTCTTGCACTCAACACTCAGGAGGGAGATTGTTACTTGCGTTCTCCTCCTTCGGAATCCATACTCCCTCGGCATACTTCCTCTGCTGAGGCACCTTTCCTCTTTTCCAGATTGCTCTGAAGATCTTCCACAGCCGTTTCAACAAGCGGGGGCAATACTTGAAGACCTTGTATGGAACTCCACTCGGGCCTGGTGCTGATGCTGTCCTGGCTGATTTGATGGCCTCTTTGACTTCCTTCAGGGTGGGTGCATTGATGTTGAAAGGGGTGCAGGGTTCTGGTGGGCATATGAGGGTTTCACTAGAATTTTGATTAAAAACAACTATCTACAAATATTTACAGCAAATAACAGGTGTGGCTATAGGCGCTTTTTGTTATTTCTAGCCAATAGTCCTTTCAAAAGTCTTCAAATAACTCATGTACATAATTAAAAATAAATAAATAAATAAATAAAAAACCTGCATCAAGAGTTGCGGCCCCAGAACGCAAAATAGTGAAAATGTTACACTATAAACACTAAACTATAAACAAATAAAATTAAAAAAACAGATGTGGCATTGGGCGCTTTTGTTCTTATCTATGCCACTCCTCAAAACAGTTTCTGTTTGGGATGAGACAAAGAGCCACATCACAAGAGCTACATTGTGTCTGTGGCAAAGAACAATTTGAAGAGGTCCATCGCTGTATATTTAGAATTAGGGTTCACCTGGGCTCCTGGCGGTCTTTGGGGAGTGAAACTGATTGACTGTGGGGCTCTGTCAGGGTCCTTCTCTGTTTTCCAAGGGTCTTTGTGTGCATATCTGAACCTTGTCTGACTCCTCTTCCCTCCTGTCCTCCCTCTTCCTTGTCTGGACTGGACAGCAGATGGTCCAGGATCCTCATGATCTCTGTAAATGACAACACATGTTGAAGTTTGAAAGAAAATGACAGAAAGAAAATATAATATAGATACACACAGGCTACATGATGCATAGATAGATATACAGGTAGACAGAAAAAAGTGTACTCATCTTTTTTCCATAAACTATCATTCAGTCAAGGGAAACAAAAGCTGCATCCCCCCCATTACTATTTTTCTCCTGATGTACTATGTAATATTTACATTAATACGAAAAAGAGGTGTATAAAAATGGAGCATCTTCAGCAATAATCAAAACAAAACCAAAATATGATTATTATGTTTTACCGTTCATCAACAACTGTAATTTCTCCCTTATCATCATCATCATCTTTGCTCTCTTCCTCCGATGAGAGTTTATCAAATAAGTCGAGTGCTTGACAGACGTCCAAGGTACGCTTCATATTTTTCCCCAAAATTATTCCTCCAAAACTCACAAAACTGTTGCTTGCTCTCCTTCTCTGCACATTGCTCGTCCTCCACAACTCGTTCCCAAACCTCCAACAATATCCCACGAGGTAAATGTAGGTACATGTGAGTTCGCAGATTCAACATTTTTTTCCCGTTGTTGAAAAGAAAAGATATCCAAACAAATAGCAGGTGTGCGCCGCTGCACTTGTTCTTAGTTTAACCATGCCCAATAGGCTATTTTTTTATAAATTATATCTCCAGTTCTACTTGGTCTATCAACTTCAAACCAAAACAAGGACAGAGTGTGAGGGTCGCACTTTCAACATAATTTGACTAGAGTGTTCTGGGTAACGTAGTTGTTTTTGTTTTTTTTGGTCACACCGGCGTGTTATAAAATCACGCCGGCATGATCAAAGACCTCAAAGGGTTAATGCTTTTGTTGGGATATCATCCGGCCCTGCTGTTTTGCCACTCTAATTTCTGTACTGCTTTCCGGATCTACTCTGCTAGGTGTGTCACCGTTAATGGGGATATTGTTTCGTGCTGGTTGGATATCCAGAGGATTTGTTGGTGGGGGCTTGTTGAGCAACTCTTTGAAGTGCTCTGCCCATTGGTTGAGTTGGCTCTCCTTTGTCTTGATGGCGTTGTTTTCTTTCTTTTACTGGTCTTTCTGGCTTGGTGTATTTTCCTGACAGCTTTCTGGTGGTGTCATATAACATATTTCCATTCCTCGCTGCTTCTTCAGCCTCCTCCACTAGTTTGTTGATGTAGTTCAGCTTGTCCAACTTGATGCTTTTCTTCACAATTCTGTGGGCACTGTTGTATTCTTTTTGAACCATAGACTTGGATGTTCTAGTATGACTGTTACTACCATATTATTTTCTTTCCTTACTTTGACCTTCTGTAATGTTTCAGAAGATATCCATTCCTTTCGCTGGTATTTCTGACACATTGATGTGTTTAATGTTTCCAATGCTTGTCAATGCTGTTCTCCTGTTCTAGTAGGTCTCACAGAGCTTCATATTTGTTGGAGAGTTTCACGTTGTAGTTTTCTTGAATTCGTTCTTCCCTTAGCAAGTTCATGTTATATTTAATTCTGTTCACCATGAACGCTGTCCTATTCTTCTTTAGTTTGAGTTTAAATCTGGCTATTAGCAGGTGATGGTCTGATGCAACATTTGCTCCTCATTTTACTCACATCCTGTAAGTGTTCTCCTGAACTTCTTGTTTATGTAGATGCGATCTATTTGATTTTCCGTAACGAGACCGAGTGATAAACATGTTGTTTTATGTATGTTCTTATAAGGAAATATACTGCCTCCAATGATGAGTTTGTTTAATGCGCTGATATCTAGAAGCTTTTCTCCATTGTTGTTCATTTCACCCAGTCCATGTTTTCCCATTACTTCTTCATATTCAATGTTGTCTTCTCCCATCTTTGCGTGCAGTCTCCCATAAGGATGGTCATATACTTCTTTGAGTAGTTATCCAAGATGTGTATCATAGAAATCACCTTTAGTTTCTTCCTCAGAGTCACTGGCTCACTAGTTGATTACATCCATGCTTATATTTTCATTGGTTGTTCTAAATGACATTATAATGATTCTTGGTCCATGGGCTTCCCATCCTATTAGTGCTCTCTGTGCTGATAGGGATAACTTGAGAGTCATGTCTTCAGTATGTGGGGCATTTTCCTCTTCATGGCCTGAATATAGCAGCATTTCTTCATTCAAGAGGCTTTTCTGTCAATCTTGCCTTACTGATCCCTAATAGTACCAGGTCGTAGTTTCTCATCTCTGCAGCTATTTGAGCTGCTTCTCCTGAAGGTACATTGTCTTTACATTCCAGGTTCCAATGGTAATGTTCTTCCTGGTTGAAAGAAGGGTTTTCAGGCTTGCCTCTGGCTTTCACCACAAAATGTTACCAGTCTTCAAGTTGAAGAGCCTTTCTCACCAGTGCGTTGTGTTTCATCTGGCATCTCTTCTGGAACCTGCTGGGGGTGTTGACCCACACCGGTATTGCCAGAGTTATAGGGGCACACAATCCTCTCCACCTCAACAAGGTAACAGCGCAGGGACAGGACACTATTAATTTATCTATTTATGAATGCTAAAAAGACACACAATATTGGAGAGCAGCTAATTAAGCTCATCTCCCTAAAAATTGTGGAGAGGCTGTGTGGACCTCAGGTGATGGATGAAGTGAAAACCACCCCACTCGTGACAGTTCTGAGGACAAAGACAGAATTAATAAAATGGTTTGAAATTGACAAAATCAGCTGCATGAGAAGCTTCGGAATGTTCCCTTTACTTTTCAGATGGATTAAACAACGATAGTGTCCATCAAGTCTGTCCTCATCGTTTATGCGCAGTGTACTGAAAGTGATGACTTAAACAAAACATGCTCATGTCTGCAAATCTATTAATAACAACAAAAGGTGAAGAATTTTTTTTTTTAAATTTGTTTCTTATCTTTCATCCAACAACCTTACTGTATGACAATCCAATGCAGCCTCACTCCCAACTCGTCATATATTGACGCTTTGGCCTTGCGTGTCACATGCTGACGCATCGGGTACCCCTTTCGCCGGCATTTTTTGATGCGCACGTCCAGCGTTGCATTTTGACGCATCGGGCATCCTCCACCCCAAGTGTCCTACTGCCTAACCCTCATCATACAGCATCATCAGCCCTGTTTCATGTTTCTCAATCTGATTTTGACCTTGGCTGTCTCTGACCACTGCTTTTGCATAGTCCTTACCTTTGTATGAGAAGCATTTGTTGACCTGTTCCTGAACCTTGCCTGACTCTGACCCTATTTCAAGTTTATCGGATTCTGGATTTTCCTTGACTGACATCCTACTGTGCCTGACCCTGTTTTTGGACCACAAAGCATTGGATGGTGGCTGTGATCTCTGTTTTCACTGAACATTATCTTGGGGTGCATTTTACCTTAGTTATTTTATTCTTTTCTTATTTAATGTTGGTTGTAAGACAATATGCCTTTTTGTCAAGCAATAGTGACACTCATTGCCTCATTATTGGCTTTATAAAATGGTGTAACTGTGGAAAACAAATCTATGAAAACGTTGACGTCATTGTTGAATTTGAATGAAATAGACAATTTATCTGCTAACACTGACCAGCCAGGAAACTTACGATACATAAAAAGAAAAATGTCGAGAAATAAACTGCCTTACTTTCTGTGATCTTTGTATGTCCATTGTGTCTGGAGAGGGAGCGTACATTGCAAAAAAATAATCATCATCCAATGAATAAAATTATTTAAATCAATCTAAATCTTACATATGCCCTATTCACACTGGATTGGTATTATCTGGACTGGTATTATCTGCGGACCTGGACGATGTCTGTGATTTGTAAAAGTAAAAATGGCCAGCCCAAATAACCTACCCGATATCAGCCTACACAGATGTCAGGGGATGGTTTTAATCCAGTGGGGGGGTCCCCACAATGAATGGTTGCAACACCTATGCCATCACTACTTTAAGCTTGCTGTCACAAGTATCGTAGCTGACATCACATACCTGGTCAGAGGAATACAAACCCAAAGTGGCCATTAATTCATAAAAAAAACAAAAAACAAAACAAAGGAATTGACCTATCGCAAGCCCCGCCCCCTTGGTTACTGCTGCTAGGTCCGACAATACATACGGACTTGCATAGCAATCTCACTGCCTCTCACTGTGCTCCCAGGAGAAATATTGGCCGATTTTTGGAGGAATAAGGTGTATATTTCAGATAGGAGCAGACAGAGGAGCTTGCAGTACACATTTGAAGGATATATTCAAGATGTTTTGCTCACTCTGTAACAAAATAATGATAAAATATGTTTTAAAATAGAAGCTAAAACTTATAGATCACAGAGAGAGAGAGTGATCCACTGCATCATAAAAATAAAAGAGCAACACTGTTCCCATAAAGTTGGATAGCTGTCTATGCACTTTTACAATTATTAAGAAGCAAAAGCAGTAGGTATAGCCTGTGTGCATATATAACGTAACAGGTGGAGCAGGTTGGCTAGTTTTACTTGCTGCTTTTTTTTTTTTTTTTTTTTTCTTTTTCATTTTGGGTTAAGTAGCTGGTGTCTGATGGCAGTATAACATAATACTACGGTTATTAAACATATTTACTTACCTTGGAAACAAAGCTGATTTTTGCGTTGTTTAACTGTTTTGCGGCCGTCCACAGCTTAATCCACAGTCTACACTTTTCAGGATTTGATTTCGGTTTTGGAAAGGGAGAAAAAAAAGCAACGCTAACTTCCAACTTCTCAGGGCAACGCAACTCACTGTTGCAAGCGCCCCAGGCACAACGTTTGACCATAATTCTAAAAAAAAAAACCCGTCCAAATCAGCTCAAAATGAATAAAGACGCTATGTTTCCATTGAAGTCAACAGCGCTTTTTCGGAGCCCTGTTCTGTGTTGCGCTGTAATTGGCCAGTCTGCATTCCGGGGTCCGGTGCAATAGGTCAATTAGCTGTTTGTTTTTGTTACTGTGCATTATTATAACATGCAACCTGAACTCAATTACAGTGTAAACTGCTGGTTTATTTTACCAAGGCTCTGCTTCTCTGATATGCTCCTTTCATCATTTTTTACATTTACCCATCATTTTACTGACATGTTGCCAATTGACTTAATTAGTTGTTGTCAAATTCTCCTCCATTTGTTCTTGATTTATGCCCTACCACTGACAGACTCCTAAAAACTATTAACAGTGTCACAATTTAAGAACAGCGTTAAAATGGAGATGACATCACCCAACAAAACAATGGATGCAGCTACAGAAACACAGTTTATAAATTGGCTTAAGTAAAATAGAAAGACCTCAATGCTTTGATATGGACTGCAAATTCCCCTGATCTCAATCCAATCAAACATTTATAGAACCCATCAGAAGAAAAGAGGCTTCAAACTGCAAAACATTTTACTGTTATTGCTGGAAACCCTCAGCAGTCCTGTATATATCCTGTTACATCCCCCAGCGTGGATGTTTTTGCACTGGAGTAATACCCTATGTTTTCCCCTAGGCTCCGCCTCCTTCCCTGAGATTGGGTGCTGCTTCCTGGGTCTCCAGGCCAATCAGTTACCTGTGCTGTACTATTTAATGGCTGTGAAGCTGCATTTCAGGGCTCTCTGAGCCACTTGAAATCCATACACCTCCATCACAGAGGACTAAATGCCTTTTTTTTTAATGTAAACTTGGTCAGACTGCTTTTGTAGGGGAGAGAGGCATTTTTCGTTTGACCTCAGTTTTCTTCTGTTTGTGTGTTTGAGGGAAGGTTATTTTGTAAGATTGTATATTTTGTTTTCATTTGGAGTTAGGTAAGTTCATCTCTTATTTTTCTTTCAGGGCTGTTTTGTTTATGTTAGCCTGAGCTCTGCCTGAAGCCTTTTATCAGTCTGTAGAGAAAATAACTTAAAAACATGGGCAGAAAATAAACACCTCAAATGCCTACTTCTTATTCATTGTCTAGAGTTATGTTAGTCCCTTATATCCCCTAGACCAAGCCGGGGAGGTAACAATCCCTTCAGGGTTATGGTCAGGGTTAGGCATCTTTCAGTTTGATTATGTCTCACAAAGTGAAAAATAAGTCTTCAATAAGGTGCAAATTTATTTGGCGATGTTACTGCTTCTTGAGATATGGAAAATATTCAACTTGTATCGGATCTCTTGAACCCCTCAATCTCATATCACTATGACACCACACACACAAACTTGCATTTAAAGCAGAGGCACAAACTGCACAGCATGAATCTCAGCACCTCACTTCCAACTGTGTTAGTCCAGATCAGTTCATTAAAAGTGATCCATAAGAAAATTCCTTCAAACATTCAACCAGACTGGATATCAACTATCTTGCAGCATAATGAATTACACATTCCATGGACCATCAATGCAACACTAACACATTGAGAAGTCATAAATATGACTAATGATCAGTCTTGAAAATGGTGCTTGTCACACTAAAAGCTGAAATTTCTCCAATAGCAATATGTTTTTTGTTTTTTTCCCCCTTTTTTTCTTTTCCTGTGGAGGAAAGACATGAGAAGGCAGTATTAATGACCTTTTATATCACACAGGGTATTGCAGCCCTACAGTCACACATGCGCCAAGATGATTACCATATCCAAACAGAAACAGACTTCAAAAAGCAAAAATAATTGTTTAAATATTTATTTTGCTGTTCTAAGCTATGTTTTCTTTATTAGGGACAAATGTATGAAGAAACTCATGGACAGTATATTGGGCAAAACAAAGAATATAGTTTCTAAAGATTAATGTAATATTCTGTATGATCTTAATTATTTTTATTTTATTCTATTTTATTACTGCTTCCATTAACCTGTGTTGGTTGCACCACTACAACAAAACAAATTCCAATCTGTGAACATCTTCACAGAAATGGCAATAAAGTAATTCTGGTTCTGGTTCTGAGTCTAAGGTACAAGACATTTAAGGAGGGACTCCTACTGTCCATTTA
>JBAMYA010045165.1:0-11921 GCA_037176975.1 Arrhamphus sclerolepis
GTTGACTTCATTAGCAGTTGGGTAAGCAAAAAGATGAGCAGGCAGGGTTTAGTACCCAAGATTTTTTGTGTACCTGGACCTCACAACATAGCCTCCAGTTTTTTTCCCCCACATGTTAAAATAGCACCTTTATAGATAATGATGAATAATTAGTTTTAACCAAGTTCGCACTCAGGGTATTCCCACTTAATTAACAAACTCAGGCACATATTTAATCCTTATATTACTACCAAAAATTCCTTCTCATATTTACAAACTGTGCTCTTCATGCAGCTATTTACAAACAAAACCTATTTCCCCAACATTAGGATCCTTAAAATACGCCAGTCTCAGCACATCTTTGCACCCATTCCCAGTTGGTTCCCAGAACTATAAAGAGAGGCTCTGTGCACTGGGGAAGCCTTTTGCTGATGCACCTGAAGAACAACAAGTGGTGAGTACACACACTTTCTGCAAAACACATACACTTATATCCATCAGAACTACATATGCACTTATGTTCAATTAATACCAAGTTCCCAAACTTAATCCCCTGTCATCTTTCCACAGATGAGGCTGGATGGCCATCAGAGCACCAGTAAGCCAGCGCAAACCTTACAATAAATGTGGATTAGAAATCAAGAAATATTTAAAATCCATACAAACTGTGCAATTCTGCAATGTACTCCAATGAAGTGCTTTTGCTCTCATAAAGTGTCAGTGCACTTGCACTCATAAGTGTAAGTGTACTCATACTACTAAAGTGCAAGGTGCAACAGTTAACGTTAAGTGACAATGCGTCTGTCACATTTCCTCCCTCTTCTCCCCAAGGAAAACAGTACCTCAAACCTCTGACATTCTGGACAGACAGTCTGTCACCACATTTGATTTTCCCGACGTGTAGCACACTGTGGAGTTATATGGCTGCAAGGCCAGATACCAGCCAGCAATGTGCATGTTGGCATCTGTCATGTGATGCAGCCACTGTAGAGCCTGATGGTCAGTTTCCAAGTTGATGTGCCATCCCAGTAGATAATATTCAAGGGTGTCGATGGTCCACTTCATTGCTAAGCTGTCCTTTTCCACTGTTGAGTACCTCGTCTCTTGGTCCACTCCAGAAGCATCTGTCTACAGGATGAAAGACTTCTCAAAGTCTGGACTGTGACAGACTGGGTGACTGCGGATGGCCTGCTTGAGGTCGTTGAAGACCCTTTCACAATCATACGTTCCATTTCACCTTGCTTGGAGCAGAGGGCTTGGTTAGATCATTGACCACAACAGCTCTATCTGCAAAATGAGGCACAAACCTACGGTACCAGCCCACCAGACTAAGGAACCCCTTCAATTTCCTCTTGGTAGTGGGAACAGGAAAGGATTGGATGACCTCCACTTTCCCCAGCTGTGGCTTGATCTGTCCATATCCAGTGATGAAACCCAAGTACTCCAACTCTCTCTGGGCAACAGCACATTTGTTAGGGTTAATGGTAAGGCGTCCATCTTCATTTTCAGCAGGACCTGTTGCGGGTGGCCCATGTGTTCCTCCCAAGATTGGCTGAAAATAACCACATCATCCATATATGCAGCTACAAAGTCAGACAAATCCCTTAGAACATAGTCCATCAGACTTTGAAATGTGGCTGGCACCCTCTGGAGACCAAATGGCATGACCTTGAACTGATACATACATCAGTTCCTTGACATCTGGTGCTAATGCCACCTGCCAGTAGCCCTTGCTGAGGTCCAAAGTGGTGATGTATTGGGCTCTGCCAACTCTCTTATAAATAAATAAATATATATACATATATATTTATATATATGTATATATATATATATTTTAGGGGTGGAGTCAAACCCGAATACGGTATTCGGAAAGGCACAAATAATGTGTTTTTTACGAATACTTATTTCAAACAAATACTTTAAAAAATATTTCTATTCGGGAACAAGGCAGTTTATAACTTTTGGGAAGCGGAGTTTGATCCGGAGGTTATTCCATTACGCTGCATTATTGACATCTGCAGTTGGGTGCTCTCATGTTCGCTCAAGCTCATTGTTATTGTCCCCAGCACTTTTAAAAACAAACTGGCGCCCTCCATGGTAGGACCCAAAATCTCCATAGTAGGATCAAAATGAGCATTAATTTAATCTGCAGATTGGTTGTTTAAATTCCAGTGAGCATTAATTTAATCTGTAGATTTTTTTGTTTAAATTCCAAGCAAAGATCAATCCAGCTGTGGCAACGTGACTGGCTTTAATGTGTCTGATTGGCTTAAGAAGATAACCAATAACAACAGAGCGCAGAGCAGTGGGGAGGTGACAAACAGGGTGCTCACTGGATCACACAGGGAACAGAGGATTTTGGGTGCAGACCCAGAGAGTTGGAGTTCTAGAGTTGGGATCAAAGTAAAACAACTGTGTGGTCTTTGATCAATATGAATAGGGATCAATATTACAGAATATGGGACATGTAAGTTCAGCATCAACATCTTGTAACAAAAACTATCATATTCTAAATAACAGCAGTTGTCTCACCTGGTGGTTACCATCATAACATGTGCATGATCCAGAAAGATGGAATGGCTGAACTCGAACTCCACATAGAAAGTTACCTGAACAGAAAAGAGCAGAAGGTTTAATGAAATCATTCAAATCTGGATCTTCTTGATCCCCCTACAAGCAGAATGAAGAAATCAAATGCGTCTTCTTCACCATGAACACTCTCCTGAAGGATGCATGCTACTTTATCGCCCTTCTGTCTTTCCTACCCTCCTCTTAGGTCTGTTGGAGCTTCATCGTCTCTATTTTGCTCTTCATGCTCTGAAGCTGAAAGTTGGAAAATGAGCTGCCAGAAACCCGAAACAACAGCGCTGCAGCAGGCGCTGTGAATCCTGAGCATCCTTGTCAATGATCGTGGTGTCACCAGAGGATCAGTTTAGATGCAGACATTAAAACCAGGTTCGAGTTCAGTTTAGAAGCATACGGCTAGATTGATTTTTACACCACTCTGTCTTTTAGAAAGAGATGGAGAGATAGATGTCTTTAAATAATAAGCAGACTACTGCTCGATTCTCCAGATCTGGAAACTTCCAGGTGAACCTGTGATCTCAGGCTCCGTAGGACACCACCTGAATTCTAAAAGACCACCAATAAAAATCTTTATCTTCTACTGCAGTGTAAAAGACAAGAACATGTTTCCACTTCTAAAATCTTCCACCAACTACTGGCAGTTAATTTCCAGTTTGAAAACTTATGGATGGTGTGATGCTTCTAACTACAGTTAAACTGGATCAGTAACCAGTAAGAGAAAATTTTCAAGTCTTTAGACCAGTGGCAGCAGTTTTTCAAAGAGGGGAATCTCATTGTCAGGTAACTTCTTAAAATTTGTCAGTTTATTTACACTTAAATTCAGGTATAATTGTGAACGACAGGAGTTTGTTGCTTTGTTTTTTTTTCCTCCCTCTCCTTTCCTTCTGTAATGTGGTGCTTAATAGTAGCGGACAGAAAAGTTAAGAGCTATGGCTTTTGCCGTTTTTCGGGCATTCTGTGGTATGGCATCCCAGTCCTTCCCACACGCAGTCATGAAAAAATTCTGTCTCACCCCGATGCACGTTTAGGTGCGTGCAGGCTGGTCACTTCAATTATGGTTTGTATTTCAAAATAGCTGTCAATCAAAACAGGATACAGCCTCTCAACTGATCCTCCAATCATCATGCGGAAGCACAGCGTCCAGGCCAGGTCACAGCTCCATTTCTCCCCAGTGAAGCTGAGCATCCGGGGGCAGGACAAAATCGGGTATTTATCCAATGACCAACGAGTTTCGAGCCAATAAAAAAAACTGTTCCATGCGTCCCATTGAAGCGCATGGAAACTCAGCTTCTTTGAGCAAATGCATTGACAATAGATCGCATAAGAAAACGATTTCTTGAAATCTGATGCATTGACTCTTCTGAACTAACTCCTCTTCCAGATGAATGTGTTCTAATGCATTTGTAGTCATTGAAATGTTAACACAACTGTAAATATTTGATCATTTAATTTTTGACATTTTAGGGGAAGCTGAGCTTCCCTTGCAGTCTGTGAGAAACTGCCACTGCTTTAGACCTACCTGGGACAGCGACTTCATGAAAGGAGCACTGATGTTGCAGGTCCTCTGGCTGGCTGAGCTGTTCCTGCTGAAACACTCAATCTGGATGTCTGATTGGTCCTAAAAGATTGGAGATGTTTTTGATCATAAATCCACCACAGGACTGATTAGTGCAGTTGACAGCTGGAGTACCTTGACTAGAAGGCTGGAGAAGAGCAGGTTGGGGGAGGAGGAGATGTGGATGGACGCTCCGTAGGCGTTCTCGCCCTGGTTCTCCAGTCGAGCGAAAACCACCACCCTCCTTCGTCCAGACTCGACCACAAACGCTGTACCCTCCACTTCCTCCTGGTGGCTGCAGAGCGAGGAGGTGGCCCATTTCTCTGAGCTGCAATGCTGCCTTCAGGAGGCGCAAAGACTGGTAAATTTTTCATCACCTCAGATGGGTTAGGGTTAAACCAGGCTTAGAGTTTAACCAGGGTTAAACCAGGGTCACGGTTAAAATAGGGATAGGGTACTTACTGAACCGTGAGGAGGTCTGGGTGACTGTGGAGGACCAGGTCAGGAGTGCAGATATCCTCCCGTTCACAACCGTTCCAGAAATGAAGCTGAGCTCAGAAACACAATGAGGGTACCATGTTTTTACTTGTGAAGTAAAACTGAGAAGACGACTGATGCACAGTTCAGTTCTGCTTTAGCCTTTGTCTGATAGAATACACTGGATCAGTCCATATTTTATCCCCATAAAACTGTTCTGTGGTCAGATGAATAAACATTTAAATTCTTTGTGGAAACCATGGAAACTTTGTCCTGCAGATTGAAGAGGAGAGGAACTGTCCAGCTTATCAGTAAACATCTGTGAACTCTGATTCAGGTCAAATATCTGTTCTGGTGCTGCTGGACCTGAGTTCAGGACCAGAAAATTGTTATTGACAGACAGAAAACTGGGTGGGATTATCAGGTCCAGTTCTCAGTTGGTCCAGATCAGATCTTGAAGGCGGGAGTTTTGCTGTCTACATGGTAAACATAAATCTAAGCAATTTCCCAAGACCTGTGAAGTCCCTCAAGACTCGATTCTTGAACTGCTGTTATTCACCCTCTACAAGCTCACTGTGACATGAGTGCTGATCTTGTCTATTATCGTTTTCCAACTGTCGCTGTTCTGTTCTTGCCAAACTCACTAGAATACAACCTGAATTTCTTATGAGGAATGTCGATATTTTTCCCATTTAGTCTGTACCCTAGCGCTAAATCAGCGTCTTCCCAGTCATTGACGTTTGCATAGTTGCATCAAATCATCTTTACATTACTCTCGTTTTCCATATTGGATTAATACAACTTGAACTTAATTGGATGTTATTTAACTTAGTAAACTTATGGTCATTTCTGTGTAAAGTAATGACTTTGTTGTTAATTGGAGCTATACGAGTAAAGCTAAATTAACAAATTTATTAATAATTAGGGATGCGGTTTGATAACTGACAACCAGCCAGTGCCTGTCATCACTTTAGCTGCTCAACACTTAGCATTATATTGATTTTGAGCTGTGAATAAAAGCAGATCATAGTCTGTCATATTTTAGTGATGTTTTCTTGTTAATTGCACTAACCAACCACTGTGACTGGTTGTTGATAGGTCTAAATCAGAAGCATCAAACCCTAACATAACCCTAACCTTAAGTGCTTCCATTTCCATTTTAAAGCACAGTGAAATGAACTGCAGCACACGTTCTTACTTCATGTGTCTGAACTGCTGCTACAGAGTAAAAAGCCAGGCTCTGGATGAGCAGAGAGGAAATGATTTATTTTGTAGTTCTGTAGTTCTATGAAAACTGAGACATAAAGGAAATAAAGCTTCAGAGGGATTCATCAGTGTGATAATTTTTGCTGTTTCAGAGTGACGAATCTGACAAAGACATCCTCACCTCAGCTCTCCACATACTGGGGTGATCTGGGTCCATCACCGGTCCCTGGTCTTGACTCTGCAACCCTGTCTCCATAGTAACCACAATGGGACGCCTGTAATCTGCTGTCTCCTGCATGTGAAGGAGGTTTTTGTATTTAAGGACTCAGAACTCTTGTTGTGATGGTTGGTGTGCCTTATCTCACCTGGACGGAGAAGCCATGGCGCTGGCATTTCTGACTTCCTGCCTCCAGAACCAGACTTCTGGGCTGCTGCCGGTCTGATTCATCCAGGACTGCCCGGGGAGGAAACCGCCTCTCATCAAAGGTTAGACTGTACCAAACAGCTGGACAAGGACAAAGATGAAGAGGAGAGGAGAGGGTGGAAGAGGTACATCAGTTCCATTTAAAAACGTCCATTGACCCCCATGTGAAAGCCTTAAAGACTTTTTTAAATAAACTGTTATCATCATTATTATTATTGTTGTTGTTGTGTTAAAAACTAAGTAATGTAACTCTGAATAATATGTTTACAGACTGAAACAAGAACAGTTTTAGTCTCCATCACAACCATACAGGATGAATTTTTTTGTACCACATTTGGTAAAACTATATAAAACAATAAAGCTGACCAATCGGATGTCTGGATGTCATATGACTGACAGCCAGCCAATGGCAGAGCTGGAGCTGCTCTGGTAGCATCACTTGAAATGTTTGGACAAAAAGCATGTAAAGTAAAATATTAATTATACATAAAATAAGATATATAAATAATAATAAATAAAATTTTCATCTTCATTCTGTTTAGCAGAAGAAAAGCTAGCCAAGCTAAAATGGCTATGGGTTGGCCGCATAGCACTGCTGGTTCCGGAAGCTAAATTCTGTTCAAACCTGTGAGGGTTGGTCCAGTAGTTAGCCATATGCTAGTTGTGTAAGCCAACAGTTCTGGCTAATAGCATTAGACTGGTAGCAGCTCGCAGTTATCCACTAGTATTCCTAAAAGCATGTGGCTAACGACAAGCCATTAGTAGCATGTGCTGTTATAAAAGATTTTATTTATGGATCTTACAGCCAGTTTTAGCAGTAATACTAGTAATATCAGCAAATAGCCTACTAGTAAACATTTGTGTTCACAAACACCAGTTTCAGTCTCTAACATCATCGATAAACCATTTTTCCTTTGTGAACCAGGTCTTCTTCATAAATCCACTAAAAGGAGTGTCAATATTAGAGACTCGTAATGATGCAGTGATGTGGTCTGGAAAATTTTAGTTCTTCAAAGGTTCCAGAGGTGACCCAGCTCTGAACTAGCCAGTCCTTCGCAACCTGGACACAAAAATCTCCTGGTTTTAATGACATTTTCTGTCTCCTCCATAATTCCAGCGACGCCTTCTTTGCTGCTTTCTGAGTCATTTTATTCTGCTTCGTCTATATTTGTATCTGAATCCAATATGTTTCATAAGTGAACTTGTGCTTTGATTCATGAGAGCACAGAGAGATTATGTAAGAAATCCCATGAACTCATTCAGAAACTTCAAGGTGAAATCACCGTAAACCAAAGATCACAGCAACAACAGCTGAGTTTATGAAACTATGTTAAACTGATACCATGCAGTACGCGGAAAGTTTGTGTGTTTGTATCTAATCACATCCAGATGATCAGAGGAAGTCACAGAAAAAGTCTGACGGAGCAGTGACAGCAGAGAGTCTCCACATCTGCCTGCACATCTGCAGACACTTACTCAGAGACTCAACAATCACGCATTACAAAGCTCCACAATCAAGATATGCAACGTGGAAAACATACCACGAACTAAAGCACACGTGTCAAGCTGTGGGCCCCAGGGCTGAACCCAGCCCACTTCACTTGATGTGACCCTCGAGAGTGTATAAACAGTCAGATATGTATGACAAGGAAATATTCGAATAAACTAGAGGAATTTTATGAAGAAACTAGACATGTATGACCAGAAAATACACAAAGAAATCAGATACATATGGCCAGAAAATATATGAAAAAACTACATAAATATGAAGAGAAAATATACAAAGAAATCAGATACATATGACCAGAAAATATAAGAAGAAACCTACAGAAGAGTATTAGGGCCACTGAAGAAAAAAATTCAGAAAATTCAGAATTCTGAGAAAAAAGGCAGAATTCTGACTTTTTCCTTAGAATTCTGAATTCAGACTTTTTCTTAGAATGCTGAGATTAAAGTCAGAATTTTGACTTTTTTTTCAATTTTTTTTTCTTCAGTGGCCTTCAGTGGTCCTCATACTCTTCTGCAGAAACCAGATACATATGACCAAAGATACATAAACTAGATATGTATGACCAGACAATATGTGAACAAATTAGTTACATATGATCAGAAAACATATGAAGAAACTAGGTACGTATGAAGAGAAAGTATTATTGAATTTCCCTTTGGGGATTAATAAAGTTCTATATTTATCTATCTTGCAAAATTTGTAATTTTACATTAAAAAGTTGTTTTTTTTAATGTAAAAAGTCATAATCACTTTTTTAAACTTGTGATTTTATAAGAAAAATGCATAATTTTTGGATATTCACTGAAATTCTTACTGGGATACATCATCACCATGGTAACCATCATTACCATGGTCCCCTCTATAATTGAGCTGGGTCCTGCTCAAGGTTTCTTTCCAAGAGTTTTTTTTTTTTCTTTCTTTTCACTGTTAGGCTTTGCCATGTGCTAGGGAGTCATGCCCTGGATTTCTGAGAAGCGATTAGAATAATTGAATTATAAAACAGTGAGGAGCCATCTGAGGGAAGAAGGGTTTATCAAGTCAGCGGGGAAGATGGTAAATAATCGGCCTGCTACATATCTTTATTTTTCCCACAAGAGTTTGCAAAGACAGTTATTTACTTTATATTTTGTACAAACGAGTACTGAACTGCTAAACAGAACCCTAACTACACATCTGGATTTTACCTCAAATCCAGTTTGTCCTTGTCCAGCCAACATTTGAATGGGGACCTGTTTTTATTCTTTTTTTGAGCCACTGAGATATTTATTTCAGGTATTTCAGTAATTCAATGACACAATGATGAAGAGAGCAGCTGAGGGCAGGATGAGAGTCTATGTGAGTGTATAAAAGTATTTGGTCTGTGCACAGTGGAAATAAATATAAAATTGCTCTGGAGTTTTACAGTCTAAGCTTTGTTTATATATATTTTTATCACATAAAGTAAAAAAACTGTGATTGTTGAAATGTGTACACACCCTAACAGAAGATCCACCACTTTCACTGCACCTCAAACAGTCCACATAAACTCTCCAGCAGATGGATTTAAACAACTTTCAGCTGGCTAGTCTATGTCTCCAATCATGGACAGTCCTTCACACTCAGACTACACATAATATATGTTGTGATTTTGTAAAAGTTGTCATTTTACAAACAAAATCGTAGTTTTAACATTTTTTTAAAAAGCCGTGATTTGTAATTTTATGACAAAAAGTCGTAATTGTATGTCTTGATGCTATCTTGCAAAATTCGCCATTTTTACTACAAAAAGTAGTTTTTTATGAAAAAATTTCTCCAATTGTCATTTTCTCCATTTTACAAGAAAAATTAAGACAAAAAGTTGCAATCGCTCAAAATTTACAGTAAATTTCAAAAAGTTGTGACTTTACAAAAGTTGATCATTTTAAGTTTAAAAGCTCCGATCAGTTTTTCAAACTGTCTCAGTTTTGAGCGGTCTTTTTGGGCTCACCATCACGCTGGAGATGGAACGTTTCTCACCACATTTCTGCATCTCTGAACCTCCTGGACCTCTTACCGGGTTCTGTTTTAATCTCCATGGGTCAGTGCAGTAAAATCTGAGGACTCATTTCTGATTTCCAAGACTGAATGCAGCTGATGAACAAGTCCGAGTCAAGTCACAGGTCATTGAAATCAGGACTGGAGTCCTGGACTGGAGTACTATGAGCCTGATCACAGCGAGACACTGATGATAAATGAATATCATCCTCAGGAACCTGATAACCTGAATACGAGTACATCTGACCTCAGAAGATTCTTTACTAATGCTATGTACTGTACTGGATGATGATGGAGTCCAGAGTGAGTCTACCACCTACCCACATCTGTTCTGGTCCGTGTCTTTGCCTTGGACCAGCGGTCCAGACTCAGACACACGGTGATGGACATACATGTGACCTCCTTCCCTCCTCGCTGGCAGTTCTTGTGGAAGATGTTGACCTTCTCAGGCTCGAAGCTCAGTTTAGCCTGAACCCGGACCACTCCACGAGACCTGGACACACAGAGACTGGTACCAGGACCATCTTTGGTGGAGAAAATGTGCAACACAACACGTGATTACCAGACGATCACTGCGGCTCCCAGAGCTCCTACTGCCAGATCCACAAGACCATCAGCATTAATGTCCAGAACTCCATGAAGACTTTGACCAAAATATTTCAGACCTGCTGAGAAAGTGGCTGCAGAGAGACGCTGGAGAAGAAGAAGGAGGGAAAATCAACATCCTCACCTAGATTAAGAATCAACATTAAACCCTGTTTTCATGTTCTACCTTTATATTTAGTTCAGCTTTAACACAACCCTCCCTGTTTATCCAAACTGGTACCAGTAACACTGGCTTGTGACCTCCTAGTACACAGGCATCAAACTCAGGGCCTGTGGGCAAAATCTGGCCCGTCACTTCCTCTTATCTGGCCCGCAAGAGTGTTTAAAAACAATCATAAACATGAAACTGGAACATCTCTCTAAAATATTGAAGAGTACAACTGCCCATTCAATTTTACAACAAAAATCTATAATTTTTACAGTGAAAACACAATTCTGCAACTAATGTTTTTGGTCAAAAAGTCATGGTTGCATAAAATTTGATTTTCTCTGACAAAAATTAATAATTTTGGAACAAAATGTTACATATATGTGAAGTTCACAAATTTACAAAAAGTTTACAAAAAGTTGCAATTTTGTAAAATTTGTCATTTTATTTTTAAGAAGTGTTTTTTTCCCCACAACTTTGCAAAAATCGAACTTATGATAAAAGACGTAAATTATGACGCAAATTCACTTTGTTTTATAAAAGTCGTCAGTTGAAATGCTATTGAAATTAAATTTTGTGATTTAAGGACTGCCAGTTTGGCAACTTTCTCTGACTTTCCAAGCCCCCATTTTTTTTGTTGTTTTGCAAAAGCGACTAGTGACAAATCTAGTGACTTTTTCTGGTGTTTTGGAGATTTTTCTGGTGTTTTGGAGATTTTTCTGGTGTTTTGGAGACTGACATTCCGCAGTTACGGTCCATTCACATGCATGTGGTGCGTGCAGCGTCTGTGTCCGTCTCCATACTTGAAGGATGGCCAGGTTGTCCGCTGCTGAGCCCCTTCCCATCTCAAAAAACTCACCGACGGTCAGTGTCATGGCAGCCTCCCAGTACTCCCAGCACTCCCAGCTACAGTCACAGCCAGTCACAGCAGAGACTAGTAACTCTGCCAAAGTGTCTGTTTTGGATCACTTTGGTCCCAAGCCTGGATAAAGGAGGAGGGTTGGACGTAGAGCTAGCAATTCTAGAATGAATAACAGTCTTTTAGTGAAATTTGATATTCTAACATTGAACAATACAGGACAAAACTGATAAATGTAATGTTGGTTTAGACAAAGCATTTAAGTTATGAAGTTATTTTTAGAATTTCATCTGCAAAGTTTAAAAAACAAACAAACCAAAAATCAACAGAAGAAAGTTGTTTTGTAGTTCTAAAAATATTTAGGGTGTTTTTTAAATCACTTTTTGTCTCTCCCATAATGTTATTCCTCTCTCCAAGATTACAACTTTGGAATTAATTATTTAATTTTGAATGTCTGTCCGCATTTGCAATTAATCACAGAAAGTCATGCGATCAATTCCCATTAAAAAATGTAATAGTTGCCCAGCACTATTATACGTATGTATATATATATGTATA
>JBAMYA010045166.1:0-11916 GCA_037176975.1 Arrhamphus sclerolepis
GGACCCAACATCACCATGGTAGGACCCAACATCACCATGGTAGGACCCAACATCACCATGGTAGGACCCAACATCACAATGGTAGGACCCAACATCACCACGGTAGGACCCAACATCACCATGGTAGGACCCAACATCACAATGGTAGGACCCAACATCACAATGGTAGGACCCAACATCACCACGGTAGGACCCAACATCACAATGGTAGGACCCAACATCACCATGGTAGGACCTAACATCACAACGGTAGGACCCAACATCACCATGGTAGGACCTAACATCACCACGGTAGGACCTAACATCACCACGGTAGGACCTAACATCACCACGGTAGGACCCATCATCACCGTGGAGGGACCAATCATCACCATGATACTTTCTGTTGTAAAGTGACCACTAATAGCACTGGGCATTAGAGAGCCAGTAGTCTAAGTGTAGTCTAAAAATTTTATGCATAAGAATATTACAACATACTTTATTCTGCCCTCCTACAGAGTTATGCTGTTTTTTTCTGTTCTGTCACAATTATGTTTCAGAACATTAAAAAGATAATGTCAGACAAAGGTAGCCTCAGTTACCTTTTTACAAAAAGCAGTTTTCAAATTATTATTTCATTGATTAAGGGAAAAAAGCTATCTGTACCAAACTTACTGGTTGTGCCATCAAGTCATGACATTCTCCTTCAGGATTTTCTGGTTCCATCAATTTATACCAAGTCTTCCAGGTCCTGAGCTTCTGCCCCATGTGCCACTTGGCACAGAAGAGGACTGAGTGAGTGATCCAGGTCCTGAAGCAGCAAAGCAGCCCCATACCATCACACTACCACCACCATGTCTGGCTCTTGGTATCATGATTTTTTTCTGAAATGCTGTTAGTTTTACGCCAAATGTATCAGGATGAACACCTTCAAAAATGTTCCACTTTTGTCTCGTAAGTCCACAGAATATTTTCCAAAAGTCTTGGGAATCAACAAGATATCTTTGGGCACTATACATTTATTCTTTTTGTTGTTATTGTTGCTGTTGAACCTCAAATCACATCTAAAATGACAATGATAAAATCACATTAAGACTGCATACATGTCAGAAATTAATAAGTGTGGAAAATGAATGAATTATACTATTTGATTTCATTCAGTTAATATGAAACAAAGAGCACAGAAACTAAGACAATCCTGTGTTATATATCTTGTGATATGTATCTATTTTGTACTGGTTGAATTTGTACTTTACTGAGAGCATAAAAGAACTTGACTCTAAAATAAACAGTATTAACGCTTTTCTCCCTCCTTTAATTCAGATGAACTAATGCAATTATGAGAATCACCATGCTGAACCAAATGGGATTAAACTAATCTACACTTCTGTCTGGATGAGATTAATAATATGTAAAAATATTACTGATGTGACTGTGCACACGGAACCTTGGTCAATGGAATGAGATATCTCATTTATTTTATCATTCCTAAATGTCCCTAATGGGGTGAAATTACATTTCAGATATCATGTGCTCAAATTTAACAACTGAATTTTGTTCATTGCATTTCTGAGCTACAGATGATTGAAGCTATTGATGAGGTATCCACTTGCATCATTTGAGAAAAGTCTTTTAGTTGTTGGGTATATTTTTCTTTTCCTCCTGTTCTAACATATATGATGATCAGGTGCTAATGCTATTGCTTTAAATGTTCCTTCTCTTACACAAAGCTTTTTTTTGTTTTGTTTTTTGGCCATGCTGAGAGTTCTGCCAAAAGCTTCTTTCAAAATGAAAAGATTTTTTTTACAGTAATGTGGTTGAAGCATGCAGTCAATCTCACTGAGCAGAAATGACTGCAGGAGGAAGGACACGTGTCAGAGACAGTTTCAGCCAGTTCGCCTCTCCGCCTGCCAAACTGTCCTCACCCACCTGCCTTTAACTGAAAATGATCATCTGATTATGTGCAGTTGTCTGAAACCCCTCTGGACTGATTTGGACTGAAATCTGAGGCCTCAAATTTCATCTTTGGCTGTACTTGTGTACAAATACAAAATGATCTTTATGGCGCCACGAGCCAGTTCAGTTACCGATCTGATAGAACTGGCAGTTCATTAAGCTTCGTTACAACCAGATCTTTTATCGTGCCTTTTATGTCTCATTCCTGCTTTTCATAGCAAATAATAATTCAGGCTATTTGTGGCCCTGCAACAGACTGGCGACCTGTCCAGGATGAAACAGGGATAAGCAGGTAACGATAGAGACTACAAGACAGACTTGCAGCCTAACTGTGCGTTCAGACCAAGAGCGACCAAAGCTGCTAAAGCAACAAAAGCGAGGTTGAGGCGGGCTGACGCATGGACAATCTGACCCTGGTAGCATGATAAAGTTTATTAGACGAATTACATGACTGGGTAGGGCTAATTAATATTGCCTCAAAATACTGTTGCCTTCCAGAAAAGGTAGGACTGCCCTGATGAAGTGGAGAAAGTCATTTTACTGAAACAATACATTTAGCCTAACCGTTAACGCCATCCATCAGCTCTCCATATGCCTATAACACACAATCCTGCCTAAATCAGGCGTGTGTGTGTCTGTGTGGACTTAGACCATGGTGGGCCACCATAGTCTTGTCAGTGTGCGGGAAACACTGACACGTGATGATCAGCGTGAGTAGGGGGGCAATTTATATTAAATATTTGCAATCTAAAGCATTTGGTTTGAGCAGAAATGGTTTTAATTTGCTTGCCATACCACCAATTTAAGCCATCCTTAACCAAAACAAACTAACTGATAATTGATTAAGCAGCCATCAAGAAAAAGCAGCTCTGCAAAAGCCCTGTTGGTCTGTCATTAGCGCGTGATTATGTGTACGACAGAAAAAGAAACGTATGGAGTTTTCTCTGGACTAACAGAGTGAGTGTGGATGGGTGAATGTGGATCGTAGTTGTTTGAGTGGTCAACAAAGACCAGAAAAGCACTCAATAAATATTTATCATCTTCGTGCCGCACAACAATCTTCACTGCAGAGAGACTGTCAAAATTAGACTTGACAACATCATAAATTATATATAAGCAAAGGTCTGTGCACAAAACACATCTGTTCCACACAGATGTTTATGCATTATGAAATTTATATATTCTATGAAAGTGAAATAAAAAGAATAAAACAGCTCACTGGTGCATTTTACAATAACATACATAGCGGCCGAGTCAGTCTAAGAAGACCAACAAGCTCTGACAAGGTATTCAGTCAGTTTTCACACAATAAAAAGAAGGTCTTAGTGTGCAAAATGGCAAAAATAAAATAAGGAAAATGGTGCTATAGAAATGTGCAGATAATCACCACCCTTTAAAACAATAAAAGCAAAAGCTTCTTATAGGCTGTAACCAACATCACACCTGACATGTTATTCTTCAGATTTGCAAGCTCAGCATGTTTATTATGCTTTTATTAAAGGAAAATGCCAGCAATTGTGCTGAAAGGGACAGATTTTTCAGTTTCTGAGGTTATTTTGTGTGTTCATGCTGATGTTATAAGTACTATAGACAGGGAGGAGGCTTCATGTCTGTTGAGCAAGATGTTCCTTTAACTTTCCATAGTTACAACATCATGAAGCTTTGTTGCAAATAAAATAGCGCTGCAGCAGCGCTTCTGTATGAATCTCACACAGATCTCACATCATACAAAAAATTAGGTTCTCAAATATTTAAGGACTTAGAGATGTAGAATCCAAGCAGCTGAAAAGCATTTTCAGTTTCTTTACAGGTGTTTCTTCCTGTTTCTGTGAACTCTGAACCTTTTTTGTTATATTAAAAAAACACATTGGATAAAGAAACAGGAGGTGAATTTATTTTGACATTCTTCTGGACGTGTTTTTGTGTTTAACAAAGTCTTTGTGGAAAACCATTTAATCGACTTAAAACCAGTTGGTTAAAAGTATTTCAGTGTGAGCTGTTTGTCTCATCAGCTTTGAGCTGATGACTGGTGTGTCTTGGAGATAATGATCATGATCACGATAAACCTACACATTCCTGTGTGATTATTGATCATTTCAAAGGCCACATTCTCCATACTCTCTTCTTCTTCTTCTTTCTTTTAAGTTTTACTTCAGTTAATTTCCACAAAACTTCAGTCTGTCAGGATTTGGATTTAGTTTTGTGTTGGTTATTGTTTCGTTAAGATCTGGGTCTTATCCAATCTTATCTATCTTGTTTTCTTGCCTCTTTGTCCTCTTTTGTTTCTGTTAGTTGACTTCCTGTTTTATTTTGAAGGTCTGTCCTTGTCAGGTTACGTTCTGTTTGATTTTCCTGGTGCTCATCTCCCTGATGGTTTTCAGCCCAGTGTCTATTGTCTAGTCTTTCCCTTCCCCCTCGTCTCCTGGTTCTGGTTCTGTCTTTGTCTTGGGTTTCTGTTTGATTGTGGATGTCTTTTGTTTCTATTGGTATGTCATCACTGTCACCACAATAAAGGACTTTTTGTTGTTGTTGTTGTTGTCCCCCTGCCTCCCACTTTCCTGCATTTGTGTCCTTGTTTTGCACTAAACATGATAGAATCATCCAATAATTATTTTGATTACTTTTTGCTTCATGTTATTTCCTGTTAAAGTTCTCATTTAGGTTTTTTACTTCTCTCTTGCTACTCTTGATTTAATGTTTAACAAAAACTGTGATTTTTTTTCTGTGAAATAAAGTACTTATAAATATATATGGCTAATATACTGTATATACTGGCTCTTTGGAAATGCTGCAAAAGAAATCTAGCAGTGACTAATCTATTTTAGGGTATATATAAATGTTGGAGAAATGTTACCTCAATAATACTTTAATCCTGCTTAAAATGGGAATAAAAAAAGGAGGTGTATGTGAGTGTGAATGAGCATCTGCGTTAACCTGTTCAGGCGCCTCTGCAACTCATCTTGCTCAGCTGGAACATATTTTGCCAAAAGCCTGGGGGTTTCATGTTAATATCTGCAAGTGGCAACTGCACACTAACTCATAGGGACCTGCTATATCGAGGGAGAAGACAGATCCGCAGAGAGCTTGTCTTCAGTCCTTTAGGATCATTATAGGACTTGGTTAAGAATTAAGTTAAGATAGGAACATGTTAGGTATGAACAATGTGTGAGGTTTCATGTGCATTTGTGTGTATTTTTCATCAGTTGTTTTATGTACAAAACTGATTTACACAATTAAAAATTAAAATTAAATTACATTCAAAAGGAAGATGCCATGATGATTTCTTCCCATCTATCTAATTAAGCGCTAAAATTATAATTATTGACACTAACTTTCACAGACACCAAAGGATATCCTGATGATCTTAAATCTGTCATATGATATTTAAATTTCAGACAACGACCCTCAGTCATAGGCAGAAACACCACACCTTTATTATTTGACTAAAATTAACATCACAAAATGCTCAAAAACTACACGTGATGTCACACCAACACCCATAAAATCCGACAGTCTACCAAGTATCATAACTTAAGCATAACCGAAGTAAAGGTGGTGCGTAAATATCACCAAAAGGAAGAAGAAATTACTTAAACCATTTTCACACAAATCACAGTACAAAGACCTACTGGAGAGTCCCTGTTTATTCAGCCTCCACTCTCCAGCTGTGCCTTCACAATGATCCCAGGAAGGCACACTACTGCTTCCCTAGAGTATGTGGAGTAGATAGAATAGAATAACACTGTAAGTATTACGGTGTTCTGATGTCTGAGGACAATCCCTTTCTTCATTTTCTTGGGTTACGGTTTGCAGCTAATCCCTAATGTGTGACATTGACATTGAATAAAGCAGAGTAATGTCTACCTTGTTGTCTGAGTGGGACACCCTCACATTTGCTGTTGCCGCCAGTGTTTGCAGTGTTTTCACTGCTGCAGGAGGGAGACACTAGGTCAGCCTCACCTGATCGCAGCAAGTTCAGGCTACTAGAGCCCCGATTCAAGTACACAGCCCGTCCAATCAGCCTCCAACCTTTTTGATCACAAACCTTGCAGTTTAGTTGATGTGTACGAAATGTGCTATACAAATAAACTTGCCTCACCTTGCTCTCACTATGGTTTTGTTCCTTCCCTGCTGGTGACGTTTTTGTGTAGATGTCATTGTGATGCTCTAATTAATTTCAATCTCTTTACAGTCTTCAGCATCCCAGTTACCCCTTTTTCAGCTCACTATTTCACACAGCCCACTGTTACGCCTCAGGTACTGCATCCAAAGGCAGAAGAGAAAACAAGTGTCACACTGTTCTACCTTTGTGCATTTTACAGCGCAGAGAGATGAGATAAAGGCACAGGGCAGGAGGAACAAACCGGCTGTATGAATGGGACTTTAGACTCTTATTAAAACTTACCTGTGTCAGGATTAAGAAAACAGCCAGGATCAGATTCTGAAAGGTTTGAATCAAGTCAACTGTACATCACTGTCTTCCATTCAGTAGGCTTGCTCAATTCAAAATTCATTGTTTAGATCAACAAAGCCCTCTGGATGCATGGCGAAATGTCCTCAAGAACCAAGTCCAGTTGCCTTGATTCAAACGTTTGAGGATTCCCATGACCGGGATAAGTTGGAATATATGTCAATACACCTGGGAAAAGAGTCAGTTCCAGTGGTTAATCTGACATTCTTTTTGGCACAGCAGCTGAGTTCAACTGAACCTCGACTGCAGGTTAAACCACGTGTGCAGTTCATCCACAATGGCGCAGTGAGGACGTCACATGACTGTCATACCTCATGGAGGGGTATGACATGGGCGTTAACCTCTAGACCTCAGCGTCAGTGATATTTATCCATTAACTCCTTGTTCGTGTTTGCATCAGTAGGTAAACAATAACCACAGTAACGTGTCGTCTGACTGAGGAAGATGCAGTTTCAGCATTCTTCATCAGGAGCCCAGTGACCATCAAATGGACATCATGTGAGCCGTGTACACAAGAGATCACCAGTTCAAAACAAAGAAATAAAACCATGAGCACTTTTGTCAGCAAATCATTAAACCCACATCATGAGAAAGAAAAATACTAAAATTGTATATTTCAATTATCAGCAACTTTACATATTAACGAAAAAAAAAAAAAAACATTGCTGCTCTTCCACAAAAAGTGTTTCTATTCCAATGACTTATTGACAAGTTCCTGATCGCCTATTGAAGTGACCTATTGATTAAATTGCGGGCAAGTATTTACAGATCACAGTACAAGCAGGAGAAGCCTCGTCTTAAGGTCATCACAACTCATTTCTATCCAATTTTATTCATGTAGCATCTATTACGATACAAATTATCTCTAGACACGTCACAGAGACCCAGACCACAATCTCTGAGCAATGATAGCAAGCCAAACCATCATCAAGATCATCACTGCTCATGCACCACAGGGTAAGATTAAACCAATAAAGTTCCTCAAGGTTCTGGATGCTGTGGGCGGTCTTGGTTGGCATACCTCTGCAACGCTGCGTGGACATCGGGATGGTTGGCTGGACTGGCAGACTGGGATGCTGGCTCTCCTATTCAAGGAAGGTACTCCAGCGTGTTTCCCATTTATACAAGAATGCTGGAGAAAAGCTGATGTAGTTGATAGTGGACCCTCCAGCTCAGGGAGGTCCTGGTTGTGGAACGCTGGACCAGATCTACACCCTACCCTGGATCCTGGAGTGAGCTTGGAAATTTGCCCAACCAGTCAACATTTGCTTTGTGGACTTGCAGAAGGTATTTGACCATGTCCTTCCAGGTGTCCTATAGGGGGATGATCCCGGAACATGGGGGACTGGGTCCTTTGCTGTGGGCTGGGCTATAAATCAAAACTTAATTGAAAACAACATTTATAATCTCTAACTGATGCAATCTTGCACATGTCGGTTGTTTAAGTTTAGGTTTGTTTGTTTTCTTTCCCCATGTCTTTACCTTTCCATCTGTGGCTCCCCGGCTGATCAGTGGTAGAACTCTCACCTGGTTTCATCCCTGGTTTGGACAGGGAGGACATCTGGTGCAAACCTTGTGCCTATTCAGTCATGTGGACCGTACATGCCAAGGTTCTCAGAAAAAAAGACCTTGAGTAAATACTTGTGCAGTGGTGACAGGACAAGGTGGCTAGAAAGAGGATCACACAGAACAGCAGTCATGAGCCAGATTCACTTCTACATCACTGGTCCATGAGAGGACATTGGTCCAAGCTCCTCTCTTGTTTCCTTTCAACAGTGTTCTATTAATAGTTTTGCTTCCGCTCCAAACTATGGTCTAAGGGTGGGCTTGGTTGTCCTTGGTTGTCCTTGTCCTGCCTGCTCCCTCCCTGTCTGAGTCCCAGTCACTCACTGGCTCATCATGTGGTATCCCTACAACCACCTCCAGCATTCATGGACCATCTCCCAGCTGCCTGCCTCCAGGGCTCAAGAGGTTCAGGTAGAGGCCCAGTGCTGCGAATCCAGTTAGACGGTTAAAAGGTTTTGAAAAGTCTTCTCTCTCTGCTTTGTGATTCCTGTTAGTTAAGCGTTTCAAGCAGTGAGGTGTCCTGTCACTTTCAGTTAATTTTATTTTGTTTTCTTCTTAACTCACTGTTCATTCATTATTCATCTGGTGTAGTTAATCTGTTTGTGTAATTATTTACCCCTTCAGTTTACTTCTTCCATCTCGTAGTTTGTGCACGTCTGCAGTACATGCGTCCACTGAACAGCGTCTGCACGTCTTTTTCTCTCTCCTGTAACTCTGCTGCGTAAACAACTAAGCAGCTTCAAGCTGCATTTAAACTTTCTCTCTCTTTGTGTTTGTACTTTTGTGTTTTTTTGTTTTTCTCTAAGACTATTTTTGGCACAACAACTTACCAGTAGTCAGTCCTGGGGTCATGGTTAAGGTTAAGGCTAAAGCGGTTAAGGTTAGGGTTAGGAATATGAGATTAAGATTAGGTTAGGGTTAATTTTACTCAGCAGAGATGATCCAGAGTTTGATGTGGAGATTGAAGGAGGCCTCTGATGTTAAGATTATGGAAGAGGTTAAAGTTGCATCATTTTTAGCTCAATGGGCCCCCCATAGGTGTAAAAGGGAAGCAGCGTCCATGACATCATCCAGGATTACTCTAGTTTGGTCTATTACTAGAAGAAGAGGTGAGGTTAAATATAGGGAGGAAGAGGGAGGGGTAAGGTGAGGATTAGGAGCGAGGACGGATGAGGTTAAAAACAGGAAATGCTAATGGTGGGGACGGAGAGGAAAGTTGGGGGGTGTTTTTGAGTTCATGAATAATAAAACTTTTTAAATTGAAAGCTGAGGATAAAAATTATAACCAAGGGACAGAAAAGTTTTTTTTTTAATAAAACTGTCAAAACATAAAAGCTAATAAATATTTAAGAAAAACAGTATATTGATTTATTAATCTTTTAATTAAGTCTGCCTCCAGCATATCAACTTTTTCATTAAGGGGGCTTTCACACCTGCACCATTTGGTCCGCTTAAAGCGGACTGGAGTCCAGAACACCTGCAAGTACGGTTCGTTTGGGCTGCTGTGAAAGCGGACCAGTTTAATTTGGTCCTCATGGAACCACACCGAGACCACCTCTGGTGTCGGTGCGGTGAACAGCACCGCCACATCAGTGGGGGATACATAACATCCACAGTGGCTGGTTCGTTTGCAAAAACACTGGTGTGAATGTGAACCAAACTAGTTGAGAATTGCAGCATTATAACAACTTTTGGGCCCAATCGAACCACTTTTACAGACCAACAGGTGAGAAAGCACTCTAAGGCTTACTGGGAATATTATGTCGAGGTATTCTTTCCCGTTTCTGCTGTTGCTCACAGGTCCAGTCATCGTGTTCGGTTGGATTCAGTCACAGACGCTCTGAACAATGTGAGTTTCCAGTCTGTGGTTGCGATGGATGCTGTGGGTGGAGGGTTTTTCTCACTGTTTGTGACACCGCTTACATTTAATAGCGTAGACATGGTTTTTCAGGTTTCACCGGTGGTGGTTTGGGTGCAGGTGGTCCATCTACAGCTGCTGCTGGTGCTTTCAGCGTTCTCAGTATCTGCCTTTTTGATGACAATTTGGACCTGAACAAAAAAAACACTGAGGCTGGGTTTCTTCTTGAACTTCTCGATGATTCTCATGCTTCTGCAACACAGGCTGGCTTCCTGTAGGATCCACGTCAAGAGTAAATATTCCAGTAAATGGTGATTATTGAGATGATGCAGGTTGTAACTAGGTAACGCTTAAACTGGTAATGAATAAGATTTGGGTCAGGCTACACAAAGTGAATGGAAATCAGAGCAACGTTCTAATAAGGATAGCTGCACAGACAGTGTGTGTGTGTGTCTGGGGGGTGGGGTGTGTAGGTGGGTATTTACTGTAGTGTTTTACTTCTAATTATCAACAACTCAGCAGGGGAAATGGTGATTTGGTGTTATGTTTACAAGGTTTATACTCCTGCCTGACAAAGACGTCAGAGAGCTTCTGCAGGAAGCTACGACCAGCTGTGTGCAGATTCTCAACCACAACCCTGCACAGAATAAAAATGTCTCTCTCTACAGTGATGAGTAAATAATAATGTCTCAATAATATTAATGCTGATTAAGGTAAATCAAATGCTTAGTCAAATGAGACATGATTAAAAGAAAACTTATTTTCATAAAAATGTGGTTGTTTTTTTTTAATAGTATTATATCAACACAGTAATGTGGCTTAATAGAATTCTGATGATAAAATTGTATTTGTCAGATGCTATAAATGTCAGTTTCTGTTCATGTCACTCTGCTACCGTGTTGCAAAACTTCATTTAATGCACAAATTTGGCGCTTTAATGAAATTAAACCTAGGGACGAACTTCAAACATACTGCAACAATATTCCTTTAGAAATCAAGAGAGCAACAAAAAGATAGCTTATGTTTACCTTTATTTATTTTAAAAAGAATCTATATCCCAGAAGGAAGAAAAAAGTTGCTTATGTGTGAAAATATTTCTTCATGCATACAGGAAAGCACAGCAGAGCAGTCCACAAAAATGTCCTGTTTGAGTCAGATGACACTGAAGCATCAGGTAACAGCATTGTGTTGCCGTTTCTGCCACTTTAATAAATTAAAGAGCATCTATCCAAAAACATTAAGAATTAAACTCAAGGGGCACCGAGTTGTTACAGTCTGAGGACAGAGTATAAACATCAATACCTACACCTACCTATAAAGTTCTAAAAATAAAAATAAAAAAAACTATAGAGGACAAAAAAAAATAAACAAACAAACAAGCAAAAGCTAAAAGCCTAAAAGCACAACTGGCAGGGCGCATAGTTCCTTTTCACCAAAATCACGAAGGTTCACCCACAAATGTAGGAATTTGTTGAGTCCCGCTGGTGTATCAGTGGCTGCCTGAACATATCTGACAACACGTCCACATATTTTCATTTTGTACCGTCCAAAATAGCCAACGCCACTGCTGCACGCAGAGCTTCACTCAGTTTCTCAGCCCTCTCTCCATCTCTCTCCCTCTTTTCATCTATTTATCTATCATTCCATCTATCTATCGCTCCATCTACCCATGTGCAGTCAAACCAGAGGCATTCTCTATAAAAGTATATATAGAAGAAGCCGTTTTTCCTCACTCTCTGACAGTAAATCAGACTAAACGTTTCCTGTTTTGGGTCAGTTAGGATTACCAAACTTAATTATTAACGATTTTTCCTCCAAATGTAGCGACGATCAAAAGAGAAAACAGTTCAGTTTCAGTTCCATCAGACTGCAGGACATGTCTCCAGAGATGAATCTCTTTGTCCCTGTGTGCAAGCTGAGCCCGGATGCCCCCGGGCTACGCCACGTCCTCACTTTTACATTAATAACCATGAGATGCTTTTATAAATATACACAAGCTATACCTCAAGACAACCAGAAGAACTTCAGCTAAAAGCTCATCAAAACCAATTTTAAGAAAAGTAAAGACAATTAAAAACACAAGCAC
>JBAMYA010045167.1:0-11913 GCA_037176975.1 Arrhamphus sclerolepis
TCCTGGATGGTTGCTAATGGGACCAGTCCATACATCAGATCTCCTACACTGGGAGAACAGGACACCATTAAAAGGACATTTGCAGCAATGTCAGCTTAGATCCTACAATGTTTTATAAATGAGACCTCTGGAGTCTCGGAAGGAATTTCACCACAGAGCACAGCTCCATGAGGACGTCATGAGACATCAGACATAACGCCACACTAATTATTCAAGACTGTTTTTTTTTTTTCCAGTTCATCAATAGTTTCTTTCTGATTTTCCAGAACATCAGTCCTCAGCATCCGTCCTCCTGCAGACGCTGCGTTTGGGGCGTGGTTGCTGGTTTCTATGGTTACCACTGTTAACCAATAACATTGATCAGCTGACTTCTTTACATAAACATTGACATTCAGGAGGTTCTTTGCATCAACTATTTATGGTAGAATGTGGGTGTGCAGGGGGCGGGGCATGAGCCAAATTCACCTGTGCAAACTAGTGTTGGGATGTTTGACTCTTTTTACTGACTCGGGTCTTTTACTCTCGGACAGTAAATTGAGAACAAATCTTTTTTTTTGAGTCATTTTGTTCATTTTTCCAGCAGTTGGCGCCGTAGCACCTCTTGGGGGCGTTGTATAAAAGGGCCGCGGTTCTAAACACTGAAGACAACATGGTTTGCTTCAGCTGAGCTGGCAAAGATGCTCCAAGCAATTCAAACCATGAAAACCTGGCAAAGCAAATACAGACCAGAACAAAGTGACTTGTGTCCTGTTTCCTCCAGACATTGTTGTTGACTAGTTAGCTGTCACGTGAACGAACCGTTCAGCCTGAGCTGCCTGTCATGTGTCAAATGAACAAGAGAATGATGGTATGAATGATCATGTGAATGAACTGTTGTTCTTACTGCTCGTCACACAGCCTGAACGGCCTGGCTGTCATGTGACAAATGAACGAGGACCTGAGGACGGACAGCTGAGAGAGTCGTGAACGAATCATTTCAGTTTCCTGTCCTGCTGACTGAGCTGATGCAGCTGCCGCCATGTGGCGAAGGAAGGTACTGCATGAAGATGAACGAATCACTCACTGAGAGACTCATTACCTCTGAGTCAGAGGAACGACACATCACCTGTGCAAACCTCCAGGAGAAGTGTGATTTATAAAGGGGAAGCTGCTGCATCTGTCCCCACGCAGGCTTTTAGAAATCTCAATGCTTTTTGGCGAACGCAAACTTTTAGTTGAGATTCTGAGCAGTTTTATAAATAAGCACCCTGGTTATGATAATATTGACAGTAAATGATTAAAATCCATCCATTTGTTCATTCTTAGACCTCTGGTATATATTTTTAACCTTCCTCTGGCCGAAGGTGTTGTAGCTGTGGAACTAAAGAGAGCAAAAATTACAGTTAAAGATGATGATCCTGCTATTTTCAACAATTATAGACTGATCTCTGTTTTACCAACTATATCGAAAGTTTTGGAAAAACTTCTGAATCAGAGGTTAGTGGATCACCTTGTAAAAAATAACATCTTGTTGTTTTGGACTTCAGGGTTTATCTAACCACAGCCCCATACATAACAATCATCTCTTCCTTCCTTCCAGCTTGGATAAGGGCTTCTCTCTATGGCAGAGCTCAGGTCTTGTCAGGCTAAGGGATTTATATTCTTATAACGTCTTTGCAAGCTTTAGGGAACTATGTGAAAAGTTCAGCCTCCCAAAGTCTCACCTATTCAGATATTTCCAGATCCACAACTTTGTACAATCTAACAGCACGTTTCCCTAATATCTAATAGCATCTCTGGATAAAATCAGAAAAGACTGGGAATCAGAACTTGGCAGGGCTATGGAGGACAGCGACTGGGACTCAGCATTAATCCGAGTAAATAACAGCACATCTTGCTCCAGGCTTAATCGTATACAATTCAAGGTTCTCCATTGTATTTATTTTACCAATTCCAAGCTTTCCCAAATTTCTTCGATCACTGATACATGCACTCGGTGCAACATGACACCAGCAAACGTGACCCACATGTTTTGCTCTTGTCCTGGTCTGCCAGCTTACTGGATGGCAATTTTCAATCATCTCACAGAAGCATTAAATGTGAAGTTGATACCATGTGCAGAACTGGTTATCTTTGGAGTTTTATCAGACCGTCAAATAACCAGAAAACAGGTTATGGATAGTATTGCATTTGCTTCTTTACTGGCACGCAGAACAATGTGGAAGTCACCAGCTGCCCCTGAAGCCTCCATGTGGCTTAAAGATCTCATGCGTTTCTTAAACCTGGAGAAAATTAAATACAGCCTGAGGGGGACACCTGGAATATTTGATTCGGTCTGGGGCTGCATGATTAATTACATAGCTAAATTAAAGACTCTACAGAACAAATGAACTGCCACACTACAGTATAATAAAATTACTACTATTCTGCTTCCCCTTTCTTTTCTTTTCCCCCTTAACTTTTCACTTGAATTTTTGTTTAATCATACATTTGTTATGTGCTTCGGATGGGACGTGTGCTATGACAGATCTGTGACCAACTATGTAGGACCGGGGTGGGGGATGGGGGGATGAGTGGTGGTTCTTTTTTGAAGAAACATAAAAAAATAAAAAAAAGCCCTTGCTTCTCGTTGTGTGTATCTGTGCCTGTCAAGTGAATAAAAACATGAATTAGAAAAAAAACAACCTTCTTGTATCCCCTCAGCATGGCTTTAGGTAAAAACATTCTACTTATATGGCACAGGTGCAGTTAATAAGTGACATTCATGAAGCAAAAGACAGAAAAGAAAACACCGCTGGCACTTTTTTGGATTTGTCAAAGGCTTTCGACACAGTTAACCAGGCAGGGTTAGGGTTAGCAAGAAGTCAATGATGGAACAGAAGTTTATGGATCCAGAAGAAAACCACCATTACAGAAATATAACTATTAAACTAATAATGATCAATGTGATTCCAGTTGCTAAGTGTTTGTTTACATGGTCAAAGAATCCAATATAATAAAACAATACTTCTGGGTGGAAGTCACAACATGTGGAGGACCTGAGCTGCTGGGAGGAGGTCTGAGCTCTCCGAGTGCTTTTCTAGTTTTTATTGATTTTAATTCTATTTTATGGATTATTTTGATCTCCTGTTATTATTCTAGTGTCCTTGAGAGCTTGAAAGGTGCTTCCAAATAAAAGGTAGAACCTGAAGTAGCATTAATATCTTCTGTGGCCATTTATTGAAGAGGTTCTTCAGTCTGTTTTCCAGGAACCTGTTTCAGCCCTACAACATTATTGATCAGTATCGATCCTGAATAATAAACCTGGGACTGAATGTATTTTTCTACCAAAGTACAGATCAGGAAAGAAGTCTGACTTCCTGTTCGGGGTTGAAGCAGACAGCTGAAAGGACAAAGGTGAGCCCCTAAGGACCAAGGTTCTGTCCCCAGATCTGCTGGTAGTTCATCAGAGAAGAAGAGCACAAGATGGACGGATGGACAGTTGGACGGGTGCAGCAGTAACATGGACGACGACTCTCACCTGTCGAACAGGGATCTTCAGGTCTCGTCCACCAGCTGAGACAGAACCAGTACCCTCAGCTGGTTTGAGGAAGAGGTCTGGACCTAGATTGGTCCTGAGTGGAATAAAAACAGTCCAGTCCAACAAAATCTTGATTTTATTTCTTAAATGAAAACTAAAAAAAGAGTTTGAGAATTAGAAGTAGCTCTGCAGCGGTTCTCCCAGGATGTCCTCCATCTCCTGGACCACCTTCTGGACCTGATGCTCCACTTCCTCACACTCGTCTGGAAAACAAACATCAGCCAATTACAGACGAGCAGAGGGTGGTTAGGATTAAGTCAGGATTAGTTTGGCTTTACCCTCCATGAGCTCCGCCAGGAACGGGACGGTCTCCGGCAGCAAAACCACGTAGTTCTCCTTCAGCCTGGACGCCAGCTCCATCAGGACCAGGAGGGCCGAGAACCGCACCTGAGCAGCGGGAGGACCTGACTGAGCTGAAGGTGAGCAGACTCCACCCCCTAAAACAATAGACCCCACCCCCTAAACCAGCAAAACCCACCCCCAAAAACAGATTCCACCCTCAGAAACAGCTGACCCCGCCTCCTAAAAGAGCAAAACCTATTCCCAAAAACAGCAGACCCACCCATCCAAAAACCAGACCCCCATGACAACTGTGATTTCATGAGAAAAGATAATTTCAATGAAAGAGATTTTCCAAGAAAAACATTCAGAGAAAGTTGACTTGATGACAAAAAGCTTTTTATGTTTTAGAAAAGTCACAACTGTCATTAAGATCTAGTGCAAAAAATATTCAAATGTTTACAAACAAGAACTCGTGATGAAGTTAAAAAAGCAGAAACTTCCTCAGGAAAAAGTCTGGTTCTTTTGATAATGAAAATAGTGATGAGGAAAAAGTAAATTATACAAAAAGAGTTTGAAGAAAAAGAACTTTCTTCACTGGACAGAAATCCAGACAATCAGAGGAAGTCTTTGACGGAGGCGGAGCTACAACTGGAGCCATGCTGCTGAAAAAAAAGCAGATGACCTGAGGGGTCATCAGCAGTCAAAGCATTAGTCCCGCCCCCAGAGACCTACAGGTGACTAACAGGTGAGCTGACCTTGGCGTCGCCGTGTCTGGTCTTCAGCAGAATCTGGTAGTTGAGGCTTTTCCACTGGGACTCGTCAGCCAGCGCCACCGAGAACTGACCCAGACAGGGCAGCAGGTGCTGGGTCACCCTCTGCTGGTACAGCTGCTGCCCCCCCAGACGGTTCTCCAGCTGTGGACACAAACAGGAGGACGTTTCATCAGCACTGCCAGGACCAAGATGGTGATGGTGATGATGACGACAGAGACGGGGCCCTCACCTGGTCTACCAGCGGCTTCAACAGGACGTCAGCTCGCTCTCTGCTCAGGAAACGCTGCGTATCGTACAGGAAGATCTTGGACAGACAGTCGAGGACGAGCTGCAGCAGCAGAGACGTCTTCTCTACAGAGCCATCAAATAGCACATCTGAAACACACAGATCAACACTATTGATCAGAAACCTGACTACGATCAATACTACTGATCAGACTCAACTCATCAACCTGTGATGTTCCTCAGGGCTCCAGCAGGTTTCTAATCAATAACAGAATAGTAATCAATAACCTGAGATGTTCTTCAGGACCTCTCTGAAGGGCTCCAGCAGGTTTCCAGCGAACAGAACAAACAGTCCTTTCAGACGCTCCACCATTCGGTCACAAAGTCTGAAGAAGGTCAGCCGACGCTCTGGTCGCTCCGGTCGCTCCGGTTTACTCCAGTCCAGGAGCTGAGGACGGACAGACGTTAGTGGATGCTCAGAGACATGTGACCTGGTGATGTCAGAGAGATCATGTCACCTTGAAGAAGAGTGGCCTGAACGTGACCTCGGACAGTTTCATCACCATGGCAACTAGACAGTCAATGACTCCGCCCTCCACCTTCCATGTCTTCTGGAGGTCGCCCTGAAGGAGAAAGACAGTCAGACTGGACCAGGACCAGAACCAGACTGGACAAGGACCAGAACAATACTGGACCAGAACCAGAATAAGACAACAACAAGAACCAGACTGGACAACAACCAGAACCAAAACCAGAATGAGAACCAGAACCAGAAATACACTGACATTGAATTTGGTTTGGTTATTTGTTTACCCGACTGTGTTGTTGTTGTTGTTGCTGTACACCTGACATTGTCGTCGTTTTTTGCCTGATAGTGTTGTTGTTGTTTACCTGACAACATTGATGTTGTTTACCCGACAACGTTGTGGTCAGGTAAAAAAAAAACACTCAGATAATGTCATTATTGTTTACCTAACAGTGTCATTGTTGTTTACCAGACAATGTTGCTTTTGTTTACCTGACAATGGTGTTGTTGATTACCCGGCAGAGTTGTTGTTACCCAGTGTCGTTGTTTACCCAACAGTCATTTACTTGACAGTGTCCTTATTGTCTTTTACCTGACAGCGTTGGTGCTGTTTACCAGACAATGTTGCTTTTTTTCCCCAACCGATTGTTGTTTATCCGACAACACTATTGTTTACCTGACAGTGTTGTTGTTGCTGTTCTTTACCTGTCGGTGCTGTTGCTGTTTATGTGAGTGTTGTTGTTGTTTACTTGACAACGCTGTTGTTTACCTGACCTTGTGATTACCTGACAGTGTTGATTACCCGACAACATTACTTTTGTTTACTTGACGATACTGTTGTTGTTTACCTGACAGTGCTGTTTATCTGATAGTCGCTGTTATTGTTTACCTGAGAGTGTTGCTGTTGTTTACCTGGCAGTGTTGTTTACGGAAATCCAGGGAGGTGAGGAAGAAGGAGGTGAGCTCTGATTGGTGGAAGCTCAACTGCTCTGTGGTCATGTGACTCAGGTGTTCCTTCAGGAGCTTCATCAGCTCCTCCAGCTGCTCCTGAACAACAACCATGGAGAATGTGTCAGGGAACCAACTGGACAGACCTGAACCAGGACTAGTCCAGAGACTGCACCCAGACCTGGTCCAGAGACTGGTATCAGAAACCACTTCAGCTGTTTGCTGTTGTTTAAATTAAGTTTTAGGAGATCAACATTCATTTACGCATTTGCAGAATTCTGCCGTTAAAGTCTAACTTCAGAGTTTCATTTCTGTAATAAAACCACAGGTGGGACCATCAGGGACCATTGGGGCTGGGGTAAAGGTCAGGAGGTCTCACCTTGTGATGGAGCACCATGCTGCTGTAGCACCTGCTGATGGTGGGCAGTAGGACCCTGGGAGGTAGCCTGGAGGCCAGGGTGGTCCTGAGGGAGGTGAGGCGGGTGGCGAGCTGGGAGGAGGAGGGGGTCTGCAGCAGGAGGGTCAGACCACACACCTGAAGGAACAGGAAGTGACATGGTCAAGGCTGCTGGCCAGCCAATCAGATAAGGCGGTTGATCCCAGGTCTCACCTGTGAGGTGATGTCCTGCAGGTAGGGGCTGATGAAGTGAGGCAGCGTCTCTGTGATTCGCTGCAGGGCAGTGACGGCGCTCAGCAGGTACACGTCATTGGTCAGCAGCTCCATCCTGCTACTGAGCACGTGCAGAACAGCCGGCATCAACCTGCAGGTTTAGAGTTCAGAAAGGTAACAAGGTAACAAGGTTTAAATAAAGTTTTCTCTTCAACTGAAAGTTTTATGAGGTTTAAATAAAATGACAGTTTAGAAAATGTGAATTCTTCAGTTTATCAACCAGAAAGTCCAGTTTTAACCTCGATTATCTGACTATTTTTGAACAAACTTTATTTCTTTACAATCAAAACTGGTTACATTTTGGGTTTTTTTGAGTTTCTAAAACCAACTGGCAAATATACGAGTTTATAAATTAAAAAGTTTAATTTTTGTTGAAAAGTTTCTGTTTTTAGTCAAAGTTTTATCTTTGTTTTTTCTAAAGTCTGAATTTCAGCAAATTTACAAGTTTATAAAGTCAAAGGTTTTATTTTGTAAATGTTCAAAGTTTTTTCTTTCAGACTTTCAGTTCGTAAACTTAAACTCAGTTGGAATTTTTAAGCGTTTTGATTTAGTTTTTTTGTAAATTTGTTTCTAAAGTAGAATTTTTCAGTTCTGGTCTGGTCTGAAGAATTGATAAGTAAATAAATAAATAAATCATAAATGTATAAATACTTTTATGAAAAAAAAAGAAAGAAATGGAGAACTTAATTCATGACATTTATAATCAGTAATTTAATGAAAAGATCAATTATTTACTGGTAATAGACGTTAGTGAAGGTGAGCTGCAGGGGGCGGAGCCTCAATCCTACCTGGGTAAATGAGGGATGGCGAGTGCCTTCAGTGCGGCAACCACCTCGGCAACGCAGAGCAGAGCACTGCCCATCACGTTCTTGTCTTCCTGAGTCGCCGTGACAACATCCAGGGCCCCCAGCAGCACAGGGACGAAGGCGCCCGGGTGGGCGGAGCCAAAACTGCGACACAGCAGCTTGAGGCAGTAGAGCGCTGTCTGACGGTTCACAGCCAGCTCTGCCCCCTCAGCCTGGCTTTTACCCACAATGCTCAGCAGGTCAGTGGACAGCTGGAGGAGCACCGTCACCTAGGAGACGGAGACGATTGTTAATTCTAAAATAATAATTTTTACTCCAGGTAAACTGATTTTAATGAATTTAAAGTTGATCAATAACTGATCACCTGCTGCTGTGGATGAACCTAATCAATAACTGATCACCTACTGCTGTAGATGTACCTAATCAATAACTGATCACCTGCTGCTGTAGATGTACCTAATCAATAACTGATCACCTGCTGCTGTGGATGAACCTAATCAATAACTGATCACCTGCTGATCACTCCAGTGCGTCCGCTGCTGCAGCTGATTGATCAGCAGCTCCATGATCTTCCTCCTGACAGACGCCAGCTCATTTCCCATCAGCCCTTTCACCACCACGATGAAGGAGTCCATAGGTAGAAGAGCGTTCACCTATAGATCAGAACCAGACACATATTGATCAGGAACAGAGGTTAGTTAATTTAATTACTAGCACTAATCTCATTAGTTAAACTGATTACTGGTGTTAATCTGATTAGTTAAAGGAGACACAGAGTCAAAATGCGTTTCTCGCTCGTCTTTGTTGAATAACGATCGTCTACCTGCATTCATGAACATACGTACAGTCCTGGACGTTCTGAACATCTGTTCTATTGAAGTTCCTCCTTTAGAAATGTTCACCAGAAATTGGGCCAATCTGAACGATGGATACAAATGACGTAAAATGTATCTCACTGCCCATCCCGTTCTGTCCAAACCCGACCCAGCCCGGCCCCGAGTTTGGGCCGGGTATTGGGCTGTGATTTCCCACCACTTTCGTCGGGTCAGTTTGGTCTTGATGTTCTGGCTATGATGTAATGATCACAACATAGCAAATAAAGTTTGAATTCTCTGCCTGAGCCCGGCTTGAACTCGGGCTGGGCCAGGAAGGTTTAGACAGAACATATACGAGCTTGGGTCGGGTTGGATTGTTTTGGGCCTGACCTAAACTGTGCGTTGGCCATAGCTGTAGAAAGTTACTCTGTCCATGTTCAGAAGCCAGCAAAGTGTCTTTTGAGTGGCAGCAAAGGCAGCCAATCAGAGTCAAGTGCTCGCATTTCATTATGAGGTTTCCAGTTAAACCCAAAAGGACCCAAATAGGTGCAGAAGTACACGTTTAAAATCCCTCATCTAACAGAGCTTTCTGAGAGGTTTTTAGGAAACTTCTGAGGCGTTGCAGACCAAACCAAAACTTTGCTGTCTATATATCACATCACAGAACAAGAATAAATACCAAAAGAAAATACCTCAGATTAAAACATTTAATCTGATTACTGGTGTTGATCTGATGAGTTAATCTGATTACTGGTGTTGATCTGATGAGTTAATCTGATTACTGGTGTTAATCTGATGAGTTAATCTGATTACTGGTGTTGATCTGATGAGTTAATCTGATTACTGGTGTTGATCTGATGAGTTAATCTGAGTACTGGTGTTAATCAGTTTGTGATGAAGAAGCTTGCATCTACTCGTCTTCAGCGTGGACCAACCTTATCCAGGACCTCGTAAGACTGGTTGAGCAGAACTCTCCAGAACTTGGCGGTGGGTTTGTTGGCGTTCTGCTCCAAACAGCGAGCAACACTGTGGACGTAGCGGAGGACATCCTCCAGCAGCCTGAGGAAAAAAACACATTAATAATCCCGCCCACAAATGCCAAATATGCGTTTTACAGGGTTTCTTGAAGACTGACCTTTGCTGCAGCGGCTGCAGAGACGCGTCCATGTCCTCGCCACCGTCGGCCACCTGAAACGACCGTTGACACGATCAGAAGCCCTTCTCTCACTGGGGAGTTCCTCAGGGCGCCACTTTGGGGCTCTGTTATTTTCACTGTGTCATTGAGGAAATAATAATATTTCCTTCCTTCTTTTTCCTGATTATATCACCTAACTCCCAGTCTGGAACCAGTTCCCAGTCTGGAACCAGAACCAGCTTCCAATCTGGATCCATTTCCTAGTATGGAACCAGCACCATTTCCCACTCTGGACCAGAACCAGCTCCCAAGTCTGGAACTAAAACCAGTTCCTATTCTGGAACCTGAACCAGAACCAGTTCCTAGTCTGTGACCAGGTCCCAGTCTGGGTGATCCTGGTTCTGGGGCTCCAGGTTCTTACCTTCTGGATGAAGCTGGGGGAACCCAGCAGGCGTGTCATGAAGGACAGGCAGAGGAACTTGAAGTGTCGGAGCTCTTTGCCGCTGTGGGCCTCCACACTGAAGATCAGCTCCTCCACCTGAACCTCCTCGTCCTTCTTCTTCTTGGTTATTCGCTGGCTGACTGGACACTTGGCTGCAGAGGAGGAGAGTCAGAGGTAGGAGGAGGACATTTCAGATCTGCTAAACATCCTAGAAAACTTTCCTCCTTTCTACTCCAACAGTCAAAACTCCAGGAATGTTCAGGTTCACACTGGACTCACAGGATGAAACCAGTTCACATACTCTCTATAAAACAGTTTTTAGGTCAGCTGGTGAAGTTGAGGACCATCTACAAGGGTTAGGTTTAGGACCGTCTATCATGGTTAGTTTTAGGACTGTCTTCCACAGTTAGGTTTAGGGCTGTCCACCAGGGTTAGGTTTAGGACCGTCTTCCACAGTTAGGTTTAGGCCCGTCTAACAGGTTTAGGACTGTCTACCAGATTTAGGTTTAGGGCTGTCTACCAGGTTTAGGTTTAGGACCAGGACCAGGACCAGGACTCACCATCGTCTTTGTCATCCGGCAGCTGCAGCAGGAACTTCAGGATGTGGACGAGGCAGCTGAGCTGCTCGCTGACGTGAAACTGACAGCACAAGGAGGTCCAGAAGTCTGCAGCCAGGTCCAGACCTGCGTCCTGGGGGACCACACCAGAAACACCCGTCAGAGTCCAGAAAGACCATGTTGGGATGCTGCAGCCATCTGTCCAACTCTGTCTCACCCTGGGACATCTGAGCGTCCACATGTAATCATGGTGCATTGTGGGATATGTAGTTGGAGCGCTGATCACTGTTATCACTGTTTATTCTGTTTGGTCACTTTTATAAATGTGTCCCATTAAAACGTCACAATTCACTCTTTTCTTTCATGAATTAAAATTACAGCTTTATCGTAGAATAAGAATTCTGTCCTGAAACTGCTAAAATGTTTTCAAGTGAAGTAAATCTGAAATAAAATTATGTCAAAATATTTCAGTATAATGAAAGAATGAGCTTTTAGTTGTAGAACTGAGACTTTTGTCCTAAAAATCAAATGTTTTATTAAAACCTTCATGTACACGATCTTTCTCTAATAAACCATCTTTTATGAACTCCAGCAGTTTCTATGGCGACAACTGGAGCAGAAGGGGGCGTTACCCTGTCGCTGGAGAAGGCGGAGCTCTGCGTTGTGTGCAGCTTCAGCAGCAGCAGCATCAGGATCCACAGGAAGTGGACGGGGCCCAGAGTGGTCAGCAGCTGGCTGAGGACAGACAGGCGACGGTGGTCGGGGACGTGAGGAAGGGCATCCACAAACACCTGCAGGATCCTCGTCACCACGGAAACCAGGTGGGGCGAGGAGGTGGAGCCATGAGATAGCTGCTGAGCCTGATGGGAGGAGTCAAAGCAGGAAACACAGATGTTTGACTGGTGTCTCTCTGACATGTGTGTGTCCCTCTGGCTGACGTGCTGACGTAATCACGGTGAGCGTACTCGTACCCACTTCCTGTTTTGCTTCCATCTCTGTCGTTCAGCTGTGTTCTGCTCTACGCTATTCTTTTTGGGTCTTCGGCCTTTCTGTCTCCACATTAAACTTGTTGCTGCTACACATTTGTTGTAGCTTTTCTAGACTACGCCACACTTCTGTTAAAGCACTTTTACACCCCCTCTTTCTGTTTCCGGTTATACTGTTAGCCTAGCCTA
>JBAMYA010045168.1:0-11912 GCA_037176975.1 Arrhamphus sclerolepis
TGTTTTAGATGTTTCCCTGCTCAAACACACCTGCCTGTAATCAGTGGGTCATTGACAGACTTGTGCAGACCTTCAAGACAAGCTGACGGCCATCCAATCAGGTGTGACGAGGCAGGGAAACATCTAAAACATGCAGGACAGTGAGCCCTGAGGACCAGGGTTGAAGACCACTGCTGTATGTTGTTAACTGACATAAATGGTTGGGGCCACGAACATTATAAATCCTGCACCGTATTGCATGACAGTGTCTTGATGCGCGGCCAAAGAGGATCTACCTGATCTGCCAACGCTCACTATCTGGGCCACATGAGCTCAGACTTCCAAGTATGTGTGTTTCACCTGCATTTGGAGTATTCTGAAGAATGTCAGCCACAGTTCTGTTCAGGTCTTGATTAGACAGGGCTGAATATCTTCATAGTTCAGCTCCGACATCCCTGTTGTTTGGATCGTATCAAGATAATGCAGCTAGAAATGCTCATCGAGTTCATGTTTGATCATCAAGCTGTCTGTAAAGGTTCCTGCATAAAATCATCAGACTTGTCTTTGCAGAATAATAATAATAATGATAATGAAGATGATAATAATATGAATAATATATTTTATTTATAGGCACCTTTCATGACACTCAAGATCACCTTACATAGTTTAACATAAAAAAGACAATTTTACAATACACAGAAAAAATAAGTACAAAATAGAATTAAAATAAGACGGTGCAGTTGCAATCATAGTTTTAGCCACTTTAAACAGATGAGTTTTGAGTTTGGATTTGAAATGTGGCAATGAGTCTGTTACGGAGATCAGGTGGAAGAGAGTTCCAGAGCTGGAGAGCAGAGAGGCTGAATGCTCTGCTCCTCATAGTAACAAGACCGGCAGGGAGGCACAGTAAGATGAACAGAAGAGGATCTGAGGGTGCAGCAGGTGTAGCAATGCGAAGGATGTCCGAAAGATGTGGAGGGGCGAGGTGGTGGACAGCTTTGAAGGTAAGGAGGAGTATTTTGTAGTTGATGCGATATGGGATAGGAAGCCAGCGGAGCTGTTGTAAAACAGGTGTAACGTGATGGATTAAGGGGGTCCGTGTAATGATACGAACGGCTGGGTTTTGACGCAGTTGTAATTTATGGAGGGTTTTCTGTGGTAAGCCAAAGAGAAGAGAAGTACAGTAATTAGTAGTGACCAGACTGTGGACCAGAACAGCAGTGGAGACAGAGAAAGACGGAGACGATTGATATTTAGAAGATGGAAGTAGGCAGACCGAGTGATATTATTAACATGGGAGACGAAGGAGAGGGTGCTGTCGAGGATGATTCCCAGACTCTTGACCTGAGGGGAGGGAAAGATAGATGAGTTATCAGCTGCAATGGAGAAGTTATGAAGTTTACTTAGTATTGATTTACTGCCCATTAGAAGTTCTGTTTTATTGCAAGTTAATTTCAGAAATTTTATTTCAAGGAGACAGTTGGTGAGGGACCAAGGTGGGAGTGTAGAATTAGGTTTGGTTGAAAGACAGAGCTGGGTGTCATCTGCGTAGCAGTGAAAGTCAGTATGATGTTTGTGAAAAATGTAACCAAGGGGGAGAAGGTAAATGATGAACAACAAGGGCCCCAGGACAGAGCCCTGGGGAACACCTGAAGTGACAGGAACAGGATGAGAAGTAAATGATTTTAACTGAACAAACTGAGTGCGGCCTGAAAGGTATGAGTGGAACCAGTTGAGAGGTGTATTTACAATGCCAAGAGAGGATAGTCTCTCAAGAAGGATGTTGTGTGAAATTGTGTCAAAGGCTGCAGTCAGATCCAGAAGTATGGATAAGTATGGATAATAAACCTGAATCAGCAGCAACAAGAAGGTCATTGGTGAATGGAGTACTGTTTCGATACTGTGGAGCGGACGAAAACCAGATTTGAAATGTTCATATAAATTATTGCAAGACAGATGAGCATGCAGTTGAACAGCAACAGTTTTTTCAAGAATGGAAATGAATGGAAGATTTGAGTTAGGGCGAAAATTATTGAGGTTATTTTGATCTAAACCAGGATTCTTGAGTATTGGAGTTACAGCAGCTGTTTTGAGGGTGTGTGGAACAGTACCAGTGGTAAGGAAATGATGTATATTGTTTGCGATAAAAGGGGACAGTGAGGGAAGGAGGTAGCTTTAACAAAAACAGTTGGAAGAGGGTCTAATTGGCAGGTTGAAGATTTTGATTTTTGAATTAATTAAAAAATTTGAAAACGTCATGAACTAAGGGGAAGATGAATACTGAAGATGAATTAGTAGGGCAACTGTAACTGGGACAGATGATATTAAGGCAGCAGTGGGTAGAACACGGGTATTCAATTAAAATTCAAAGAGGTCAAGTTAGCGTAAATTTCCCAAAGCAGGGGTCCGGAATATCAAGGTTATGCTGTGGTTTAGTGTGATATATACTTAACATGAAATCATTCAGATAAGATTCAAATGTAAACATAAACAGAAAATAAATCAAATGTGTTTTGAACATTGTGCACCTTAACAACAGATGCAAAAGTAATTTAGAACTGAAGCAAAAGCTTGATTATTCATATTCCTATATTTAAATAACTGATCAGTTTAATAGTCTCTCTTTCTTTCTCTCTTTTCCCGCTCTTTGAACTGAGCTGGAACTTAACTGGATGGATTTTAAACCTGAACACTGAACCAAAAAAGTGGAAGTGTTGTTTCAGTTTATTCTATTTGTTCTCAAATAACTTTTACATCCATTATAAGATGCATCTTTTAAATTTATTTTGTGTTTTTATTCAAATCTTATCTGTATATTTTAATGTTAAGTGTGAATAAGTATTGCTGAAATGTTTTCAATGGTTGACAGTCAGACGTTGACTACTTCAGTATAGATCCCACTAAACTACACGAAGGAGTCTGGGTTCAAAGTTCTGTTTTTATCACCATGAGCACAGCGGTACCCAAGTCACAGTTTAATTCCTTCTGTGACACAGTTCGTAAGTCAAATAGCTCGTATGACAAATCAATATTCTCCATTCAAATGAATGGAAATGCCATTAATCTGTTTCATGCCTCCCAAAAAGAACACTCCAAATTTTTTGTTACATCTTAAGTTTATATATAAGTAATAAACATTGTATAAGAACATAATAAAATATAAAAGAGAATGTAAGAAATAAACTGGCTTTATAAAGTTTATTAATCTTGGGGATCAGATGCTTGGACTGATGGAAGATGCTGGTGGTGGAGGAGGAGGAGGAGGTGGGAGGAGGGAGTGGAGGAGGTGTACATCTTGGGGAAAAAAAACGTATTCATCTTCACTGACTTGGCTTATTCACCACGCTTTCTTCACTTTCATCTGCAGCGTTTTTCAATAAAAACCCAGATTGTTTCAGAGTGAGGAAAGTGTTATAGCGAGCACAAAACACAAAAGATGCTTCTTTGGTCAGGTGGCAGCGGTGCAGCTGAAACTTCAGAACTCGTGACACAAATTGCTCAAGTCGAAGAAAAACAGCGACAAAATGACGACTCGTAACTCAAAAACCTCGTATGTCGGTCTAACTTTTCTCTCCCCCACACCAAGCACCGCATCGCTCAAAAAAAAAAAAAAAAAAAAGCAAAAGCAAAAACATTACCGTCATTCAGACGCATGTCCCGTCTCCTTGCCTTCACCATCCAATCAATCAATCCAATTTTTTTTTCTTCCGTCTATTAATTTTTAGGGACATTCATGGACATGAGGAGATTAGTACAGAAAGTAAGTTTTAATTTCTCCACAGAACGTTTTTCTACTTAAACCTTATTCAGAAGTCTGTTTAAATTTAATTAAAGCAAGATCGTTGCTCTTAGTGGAAATAATTTAATCATTTTAAAGTACTGTAAATTCACAAGAAAAAGTAGTAGTAGCACATTATTCTCTTGGTATTTCAATCATAAATTAACATCACTGTGTTCCAGCTTTTTATAGATGTGTTGCTGCCATCTAAGTGAGGGAATGTTTCCCATTAAATGGTTAATTTTGTTTCAACGACAGTTTTTCTATGTTCTATTGTGAATGACACATGGGTTGAGATTTTCTAATATTTCAATTCTGCTTTTATTTACATTGTTCAGATTTTTTTTTTTTGTCTCGATTTAGGACAGCTTTCTCAGAAGTTATAAATTAATTTACAAATGTTCCTAGAATATTTTCTTCTTTTATCACCCTTTTAGTATGAATAAAATATTTTGCTTATATTGAGTTAGAATTATCATCAACTTTTCTTCATAATCACAAATGTCTATTTCCAAGTCTATTTAAAACTGGATTATTAAATGGTTGGAGAGCAATAAAATGGTACTAATCAGTTAAACAGACCTTATACTCAATCAACTTCAGTAAACAAGTCAATTTTCTGCTTCTCTAATCATTAACAGACCACTATTTAAAACATATACATGTTAGTTTGAACAGTTGTGGGAAAATCTCTGCTACATAAAAGGTATGAAGTTTTTGTGTGGTAAAGGGTTAGGGTTGAATTTACATGGAACGGATGTAAATTAAATTTTAACTTACCATTTTTATTCAATTGAATGAGGTAAATTTGTATATCCACAATAACAATAATGTGTTCATTCATTCAGTGACTAAAACTGAATTTTTATTTATCATCATCAATATGATACTTTCTCACAGCTACCTCTGGTCCTCATGGTTCTGGCAAGTCCCATGTGGGCCAAACTTGTCCCAAAGTCCATGAACTGGGCTGAACTTGGGTTTTTGGCATATGTTTTATGAGCCGGATGTGTCCCAAATTTTATAAGCTAGTTTGACCAAATGCTGGGAGGTCCAGGTGTGGTCCAAAGAAAATCATGGCTGCGTCTGATGGATATGAGGCCGAGTTTAGACGGCCACTCTCACCTTGAGTCAGTGCTGTCTGTCAAAGACAGATGTGGGACACATCTGGGCTATAACCTTCTGCCTATCCGCTCATCTCTGTATGTTTGGCTTCCTCTGATATCGAGAAACCACCAACCATACACGACTTTAAAAAAGTTTTATCTTCATTTGAAATCTATATAATTTCATCAGACAAAGGACAGACACAGAAAAACAAGGAGATAAAAGTTGTATTATTTCAGGTCCTCCTCAACAAAGTATCAGAACCAGATCTTAGACACCATTAAAACCAATTACAGCTCTTAAATATCACCAGGTATCTTAAACACACTCACATCATTCAAAGAAATTGAACTAAATAACAAGATTAGCAAGATCTTATGAAATTTTCTCTCTTATTTGCAAGTTAAAAACTTTTTCCTATGAATATTCTACTCATATTGGCTAGTCTACGTCTATCTTGACCTACCAACCACAAGATGGCAGCGTTGCATTATTTCAGTTTAACTACTGGATCTACAGAACTGTACATTTCTAACACAAAGTTACTACATCCACTTCCTTTTTGTATACAACAACAACAAAAAACTTTTAAAGTGGAACTAATGTACTCAAGATTTTATATTCAGTCATCTGGATGTGTTTTTATAGTAGAATGGAAAAAAATAAATAAGTGAGCTATTAATAAAAACAAAACAAAAAGCTTTAATAGTAGCTCCATGTGTACAATCATAACGGTGAGCCAGCTCACCGCGTCAGAGGTTTTCACGTTCAGTTCACACCTGAAAGTTGCTTTCCGTCGTCGCACAGAAGCAACATCGACGACGTCTGCAGAAGAGCTGAAGCTGATCCAAATAAGGCATCCAGACATTGGTACAAAAAATAAAACTGTTACTCTGCTAGCAAACACTTTACAAAGGCTGACAAAGCGGGTCGTCTTGTCTGGCAAAAACTACAGAAAACGGTTCTTTTGTCCTAAAGGGTGAAGCCTCTGAGGTTTGTGTTCATTCACAAAGACTTGATGGGGTTTATGATGAAGAGTATCGAGTCTGGGATTCTTGGAAAAAATGAACAGAAAATCTCTAATTAAGTAACAAAAAGAAGGTAGAAACAACAGAAGAAGTCTGACGGAAGGTTCCGAACTTTTCAGCCGACTAACTTAGCTGACTTTTCTTTCCCTGCAGTGCTCAGTACGATTGGGGAAGTCACAATGGAGAAGTTTAGCTCGTAGCATTGGTGCGTTCCATTTATCTCTGAAATCGGAAATTTTCAGTTTCAAATATGGAAAATGAACCTTTCAAAACATCATATCAGCCGTTCAGCTGCTGTGGTGGTGTAGATGCTCAGTCATCCAGGTCATGCTAACGCTCAAAGGTTTGGATCAAGGAAACTGGGCTTGTTGCCTTGATTCAAACTTCAGAGTTTTAACGCATCATTAGTGATACGACTTCACAACAACGCCATATGAAAACATTTAACACACACAAACATTGTAGGAACAAGAGCACAGAGAAAAAGCAAACAGTACAAATGTTTATGTCTGTCTTAATGTGAATAAAACAAGACAGGTTAGTTACACACAGTAACGCTGATGAGTCTTTAATTTGAAGTTGGGGAAGGCAAGTATGGCTTCAATTCAGAAACTAATGTATTGCAAATCAAAACATAAAACCTGAGAAATAAATTCAGAATAGGTAACCAAGAAATCTAAATCTGTAACTGAGAGTTCAGCTATCTTTTTCAGTTACACTTTGTTTTTCTCAGCTGCACTTTTTTTTCTTTTTTTTTGCGTTTTCAGTTCTGATGTGCTGAAAAATCCTTCAAAAAGCGTTGAAGGAGGAGAATGTGGTTATTGTGGTTAGGCAGAAAAGGCAACGTGCATGAATTAATCATGCTGCTTTTCAACATGGGAAACCAGAGTACCACGAAAATATCCACTAGGTGACAGCACCCTGCATTTGGGGCTTTACAGACATAAACATCCGGTTTTAAAGTAAATAAGCAAACTCCACTGATTCAGAAGACGGTGATTTATTATTTTAGAAAATCTTTGACACGGCCGTCACTGAACTGCTGACGCTGTACGCTCACAAGGATCACCAGGTTCTTCACCATGGTTCTTTCAGAACTGTCATCTTTCGTCTGCGAGAGTCTAAAATCGTGCACGCTGGGGCTGAGAACTCGTAAATTTTATTTCAAATGGAACGCACCATCTGTGTGGAGCCACAGCACCGCTGGAAACAACACTGCCCACATTGCAACTGGGCATGCTTTATGTCACAGAGGTTTAACTCAGACTTCCAGAGATCCCTCATTACATCACTATGGCATCATCAGGACCCAGGGTTCACATCATTTCTTCATTACCTGAGAATTGATGAAACCACCTGATTTGGGAAAACTCAAGTCAAAAGGTGATCTTGATATCTGAATTTGCAGAAAGCAGCGTAGAACAAATGCGATTTACTGTATGAGCCACATCCAGCGCTTACTGTAAGACAGCAGGTCTGGTTTGATTGTTTCCTCTTTGAATCTTTGAGCACATTTGTTTTCCTCGGCCGTGTTCAGTGCCTGCCAACAGGCAGGTTTCCATCCACCTGCTTTAATGCACATTTTGAATTTGAGAAAGCAAGAAGAGGGAAAAAGCTGTGACAAATTGTTTTAAAGCTATCCTGAGATAGGAAAGTTGGCCTGAAAACAAGATCCATTGAAGCTTCTGCTCCTCTGGGTAATGAGGATGGTGAAAAACATCTCATAATGGAAACTAGGAGCTTTTCCCAAAAGCTCTCTGCAAATTAAATTTCACTCGACTTTTCAGTGTTTTTTGTGACTGGAGAATTAGCACCACCTGCTGTTCAACATCCACATAACTGCACATACTGTATAAATAAATTTTAATGAGCCCTAGAGTCTGTTCAGTCTTTTGGGACCGAACCAGTGTTTACTCAACTTTGATGATGCACATGTACGCTGACTGGACAGAACAGAGGTGACATGCTAATATCTTCTGGACCACTGCAGCTTTGTTTACATTCTCCAAGTCATTGTTTCATTAAATTTCTGCAGCGCAACAGCATCTATTTTGTCCTGTCTGCACTGATTTGTGGTTTGCTGTTTAGTCCCAATACCTTCAGTTTGTTACCCTTCTATATACACTCACAGGTCACTTCATTAGGTCCACCTTACTAGTAAAAGGTTGGACCCCTTTTGCCTTCAGAACTGCATTAATTCTTCGTGGCATACTTTCAACAAGGTGTTGGAAACATTCCTCAGACATTTTGGTCCATATTGACATGACAGCATCACGCAGTTGCTGCAGATTTGTTGGCTGCACATTCATGACGCGAATCTCCTGTTCCACCACATCCCAAAGGTGCTCTACTGGATTGAGATCTGGTGACTGTGGAGACTACTGGTGGACAGTGAACTCATTGTCATGTTCAAGAAACCAGTTTTTGTGACATGGTGCATTATCCTGCTGGAAGTATCCATCAGAAGATGGCACACTGTGGTCATAAAGGGATGAACATGGTCAGCAACAATACTCAGGTAGGCTGCAGCATTTAAACGATACTCAGCTGGTACTAAGGTGGCCGAAAGTGTGCCAAGAAAATATCCCCCACACCATAACACCACCACCACCAGCCTGAACATTTGATACAAGGCAGGATGGATCCATGCTTTCATGTAGTTTATGCCAAATTCTGATCATCAGAATGTTGCAGCTGAAACCGGCCCATCTGGTACCAACAATCATGCCACGTCCAAAGTCACTTAAATACCCTTTCTTCCCCATTCTGATGCTCAGTTTGAACTTCAGGAAGTTGTCTTGACCACCTCTACATGACTAAATGGACTGAGTTGCAGCCATGCAATTGGTTGATTAGCTATTTGTGTTAACAAGCAATTGAACAGCTGGCCCTAATAAAGTGGTCGGTGAGTGTACTTCCATCCATTAACTTCCACTTATCCAGATTCAGGTTTTGGGTAGCAGCAGTGAACAGACTCTGGATAAGCGGATTCAATCAGATTGTAGATGTTTTTAAAGGAGAGAAAATACAAAATACTTTTATGAATACCCAAAAGGATATTCACTAATATAAGTTATCCATCTAGCTGAGCTATGACACTACCAAGGACACTGCTGTTCCAGTTGCAGAAAAACCAATCTGCGTCCTCTGAAGTATGTTCTCCAGAGTCATCTATGCCAAGTATGGACTTCAGAGTACGGCAAGTCCAGACTTTGTTTGAGCTACTGTGACAATAAATCATTAAATCAAGCTAAATATAAGACCTTTAGGAAGTTGGATGTGTTAGTTGGTCATAAAAAATGTAGGTCTTCCAGGTAATGTTATGGATGATGTATTATCTTTCAGTGTCCTCAGTCTTACACAGCCAGGGTTGTATGTGTGTATGCAGTCTTGTGTCAATTACACAGAAAAAGCTAACAGAGCAAAAAAAAAAAAGAGTGAACTGTAGGGAAAGTGCATGTCAAATGATGTCTGGGCATCTGATTAGTTAGCTTTATTGTTTAATATTAATTCATTTGATGTGGGACGAAAAAAAAAATCATTCCCCTGTGCAGTTGTCATGGATGTAATATGTAACCACAGTTGAAAAAAACAATTTTTGTATCTGGCTGTAAATACATTTTGGTACTTTTCACATGGGGGTCAATGGGGATTTGCTCTGTTTTGGAGCCAGCACCAAGTGGTGAATTGAGGAACTGCAACAAAATATACCTCCTGGATGAGCTTCATCCTGGAAGTGGGATGGTTGCTGATTGGTCTCAATGCAGTCTTAGAGGGACAGCGATAAGCAGTAGCAGATAATGTTTTGCACTAAAAGAATCCAAAAAAAAAAAGAGTCAGTGAAAAACGCATCCCTCACTGCTAACACTTAATTAAACAAAACAAAAAGTTAAACAAAATCAAAATCCCCAAAAATTTAACCATCAAACCACTGGCAGCATGACGTGATCTAAATACAGCCAGTCATACCTCAAACCCTGGAAACATGCAGACAATGATGTCTGCTGCTTTTTACAAAGATGAATTAAAAAACTTCTAATATGCAGCTTCACTGCCACCAGATCAATTAACGACTGTCAGATGATAATGTGTTAACTAGATGAATCTGCAGAAACAACAAAGAGTGCTGACACGGCTTTAACTCCCATTTCTTTTATTAATGTGCTCGTGTTTTATAGCATGGAGACTTCTGTAATCTTAATGATGTTGACATCTGAGGCACACATCTATTTCCCTCATTTAAACTGATGCAATGCTGTTTAAGGGTTAATTTGTTTGTAATTTGTCTGAACTCACCCCTCAGTGTCAGGTCTTTTGCTTGTGTTCAGCCAACACCTGTCATTTCCGAGCATGACAGTACCCAGACAATTATGGATTTATTTAATTTTAATTTCCTTTTAAATAACTGTTTGTTCTGCCACTCAACCCTCCAGCCCTGGTGTCGGCGGTGTGAGGAGCCACAGCTCTGTCACCCACAGCTCATTAAGCAGCATCTGTTTGTCATTTAGCTGAAGTGGCCCCCAGATCGCACAGGTACACAGAGCACCAGCGCCGTCATTACCGCCTCAGCACCGCAGAGGGAGACTGAGATCGGCACTAAATTAGATGGAGAGAGAAAAATGTGCTCTGCAAGCAGAAAGAAGAAGAGCTTCAGCAAGATGAGAAAAACCTAGAGATTATATGGAAATGTTAGTTTTAGTTTCCCAAGATCAGAGCAGGGTTTTTTTTATTTTTTTTTTTAACCTTAATAATTACTCTATGAATGCAGAGAATAGAAATGAGTTCACGATCCAGCGAGCTGCTGAAGACTGCTTCATTCAGCAAATCAGATTCTAGCATGGCTGCTCTCAAGAAGATGCCGAAACATTTTTCATAACTGTCATGGTCTGGACTGTTGCTTTTCATTATTGTAGTAAAAATAAATGATTACTGCAGCATTTGTAGTGCAGCTGGTTGGCTACCAGTGGGATTATTGTTTTTTTTTTCCTGCGTTGTCATTATAGTATGTATTTTCTCAGCTGCATTTTTGATTGAACAAGCATTATATCTGGGGCTAAACTTTATGGTGTCAATTCATAACGTAATGTATATGAAAGCAAGAACCAAAATCTGAGAATCAAAATCCAGAATCTGAGACCAGGAAATCAAAATCTGTAACTCGGAGTTCAATCATACTTCTCATATACACTTTTCTTTTCTTCAATCAGTTCTAAAACCAATTTTATTTTTCAACCCTTTGCAGTCTTTCTCAGTTGTGCTTTTTGTTCTGAAATGAATGTCAAATCAGGGCCATGCCAATCAACAGGAAAGGAGACAGAACATAGCTGAGATCTAGTAGCTCAGTGGCTGCTGAATAAACTGATAATCTAAGTCTAGTACATCATCACTTTTAGCTTTTATTATTTTTTTGTATTTATATACTGAAATGTCCCCAGCATGATTAACATTTTTGAAATCAAGATCATTTCTCCTTCTCTGACTGCAGCTGGGAGGGGTTGTCTGATGAGGACTGGTCAGATTATGAGTGTTAACGGGGAAGGAGTCACAGCAGCCCCCCCTGCTGGTTGAGAAGAGTAATGATGCGTGCTTTCACATCAGTCCTCAAAAGTCCTCCTTTTTTTGAGTTGATAGAGGGGTCTGAAAACTCACTAAAAATAGTGAGAAAGTCTCTAAGTTGCCAACTTTGCATTTATCAGCTGATATATAAAGTGCTGAGTCACTCAACAGCCAATGAGCCACTAGATCTCAACTATGTCCCGCCTCCTCTGCTGTTGACTGATGTGATGCTGATTTGACACACATTTTAGAATTGCAACTGCGAAAAGAAAACGCACAACTGAGAAAGATGTTTTGAAAACAGAGATGGTTTTAGAACTGATAGAAGAAAAGAAGAGTGGAACTGCAGTATTCTTTATCCTTTTCCCAAGACTCATCTCTGTCTATGATTGTAACTGAGCATTTCTCTGTCCGTTCTCCTCGCGAGTAAAAAGAATTCTAACTCTCTTGTCTTTCTTTCCTTG
>JBAMYA010045169.1:0-11912 GCA_037176975.1 Arrhamphus sclerolepis
GCCGGCACTGAACTTAAGTACAAAAAGTGAGGATCCTATATAAGGTTTTATCCGCCTCTGTTGCCTCTGTTTTGCAGACCCCCTCCCACCACCACCACCACCACATGCACACACACACACACACACACACATCTAGTCTCTCAAACACTCCATCCAGAAAGCGTGTGCATGAATATTTATGCTAATTATCCCTCACCTGAAAATTGCTCTTCAGTCTGTGCTTTTCCCCAAGGAACATACTCGTGATACAAACACACAGATGTACACACCCATAAATGAGGGTATCATACAGTTGAGTATTTGCTGTGCTTGAGATCAGGAGCTTATATCAGGGGAGTCACCTCAGAGGAATTAAATGTTTTTTCCTCTGTCAGTTAATCCATTCAAATGCTGTTCTTCAGTATGGCAGATCATTTATGCAACAACATGTCATTGCATAAAAAATTAAACAGCTAAATATTTCGCCTGAATCATGCTAATAGCTTCATGCTACTTTTTTCTGGCCAGTGTAATGATACAGTAAGTGTCTGTAGGCTGGTTTTAAGGGTCTTTTCAGATTTTCTTTGTTCAAATAAATAACAGGAGAGCTTAGGTATTGTTTTTGAAACAAATGGAATATATATATGTGTGTGTGTGTGTGTATTTTAACTTTTTCCTAGTTTTCACACTCTACAATCATTCATCACTCATGGCAGCCCCACCACGAGCTACAAAACCACAAAAAAAAAAAAAAAAGATAAAACAAGTAATGATTTGAGCAATTCAGTTCATGCAATTCAATTCCATAGCATCTATTGCAGTACTAATTGTCTCTAGGCTCTTTCCAGAGACCCAGAGCATGACCCCAAACAAAATAAACAATTCCATCCCCATGGACTCAAGAGTATGGATTAGTCCTTCAGAAAGATCGTGCTGTGTGCAATTTCTGTTTTGAAAATGTTGTGTGCTTGACATCAAGTGTTAAAAGTGATTTCTAGAAAGAAGAAGATAAGGCAGACAGAGAGGAATCAATCAAGTGTTCAGTGTCGAGGTATGGGGAAACAAATGAGCACACTGAGAGTCTTCGGCGCAGCTGAAAACCACACTACTGAAGCTAGCTATCACACTACTCATTGCATTGCCAAACACAGAAAGCCATTTACTGACTGTGAATACATTAAGAAGGCTTTTCACTTTCTTGCAAAGAGATTCTGTTGTGAAGTTTGACTGGAACTCACTCATGCATTTGCATACTTCAGAAGTATGGTGTGCTTCATGGACAGTGTCTGAAATTGGTGAAATTATTGTTTTTTTGGCATTTCACGATACGCAATTCAACACTTCTGCTTGATATCTAAATGGGTTTTATTCTTGATTTTATTGTGATTTTGTTTGGTAAGCCTTCATAGTTACTTTTGTGACTTACAGATGAATTTATGGACCTATTTTCTCTTTCCTAATCAACGCCAGTAGTGTTGATGGACACACACAGGACATGTTAACGCAGCTGATTGAGCTGAGAAGTTCAACACTGAAGGCGACTTAAATCTGCAGAGCTTCATAAACAACTAGAAACCACGTCAGTGCACGATCAGGGGTCCTTCATTTTCACCTGCCGGGCATCTTCATTCAACTGTCTCCAGAACATTGCGCTGGCTTTGACGACTGTCTTAGGATCTATGTATCTGTGTGAACAGATATTCTTGCACATGAATGCTCAGCACTTCATGCAGTCTTTTGACAACTCCAAAGCATGTGTGCAGCTTAAAGTGACGAACTACAGTCCTCAGATCACAGAGCTTAGCAAAGAAAGGCAGCCCCAGGGATCATGCGGAAAAAAGGGACCGCTCTGTTGGCTATAATGACACTACACTTGGATTTACTTACGGTTCTATGCACTTTTTTTTCTTTTATTAATACCATCGTGTTACGTTTTATGAACCCAGCCGTTTCAGATGCAGTGTTCTTATTCTAGTGACATACTTTGTGAAGTGACTGCTGAAATAGTGTTTGAAATTTAAGTGGCATTTTATCACCACGTGTGATGGAGTGTTGTTTAAATTGTTGTATGGTGGTGACATTTACAGGAATAGTTCAGTTTGTTATTTTGGTAAATCATTTGTATTACACAGAGTTTGTACAGTTTAAAAGAAAATCTGCAAAACTCAGAATTTGAAACTAAGAAATCAAATTCAGTAAATGTTATCTTTTTTGGCTACACTTTTCTCACTATCAATTCTGAAACTATCTCCATTTTCGAAACCACTGTTCTCTGTTGCATTGTCTCAATTCTTGCTTTCACATTTTTTGAGAAACAGTATTTTGAAATTGTTTCACACTTTATAACTTTTTTTCTTTGCGCATTAGTTTACCACTGCTCATCCCTCCTTCTGAGAAAGTTTGGCCCTTTTTTTATGACCAACCACGTCACTGTCATGTTACCAAGCTACAAAATGTTTCTCCAAGTATTTCTTTTTAATGACATTTTCTTTTCCAGCCTTTTGTTGTCTATGTGGCCACATTTCTTTTAGATGTTTTGCAGCTTTCAAATTCAAAATGAACTAATGTTGTTCATGAAATAGAAAACATGTCATTTGTTTTTGATGTTCTGTTGGGAATAAAATATGGGTCCATGAGATTTGCAAATTATTGCTTTGTTGTTGTTGTTAAATTTACATTTCACACAGTTTCCAAACTTTGTTGGCATTCTAGTTGGAAAGAAATTGGAGGAAATTATCACAATTAAAAATATTTGTAGTTTGCTATTTTTTAAATTTGTTATTCGTCATCATATTTTCTCCTTTAAACACTGATAAATTGCATTGAAAGATTATCTTTGTTCATTATTATTATTATTATTATTATTATCATTGCTAATTTTCAATAAAGTTTCTGCTTTCATTTTTCAGCAGCCTCATCATCTAATCAAGGAAGGAGTTTCCCTGCATCCATGACTGTTTCATCCACAACGGCTTCACCAATGAAAGTTTCACCAATGAAAGGTTCACCCATGAAGACTTCACCAATGAAAGGTTCACCCATGAAGACTTCACCAATGAAAGGTTCACCAATGAAAGGTTCACCAATGAAAGGTTCACCAGCAAAGGCAGACAGCAGTTCTCCAGTTGCTTCAGCAAAAGTGATTCCTATTGCTTCCCTCAACCCCTACCAAAGCAAGTAAGTTTAGGTGCATGGGTAGTGTTTCTTTGTAGTTTATCTGAATTTGAAATTCTGTAGTGGACATTTGTAAAGCACTGGACCTGATTTATACGTCTATTATTTGTCCTTAAACTGTATACATTCATCATTTCACTTCGGGAAATTTTCCCGCTACTGCTCAGTCGTCAGACATCAGTCATCAAACTATTTTCTCTGATGTTGTAACTCCAGTTCATTTTTGCTGCCATTTCTAGATAGCACTTCAGGGCAAGTTTGAAAATGTGTGCTGGTGTGTGCATGTGTAAGCGTTTTTCTATACTAATGTGTGTGGCTCTGTGGAATTGAATGTGTGTATGCAAGTCAGCCCATTTGCATGGAAATGAAATGACCAATCTTGCCTCAGAAATGCACACTTTTAAGGAAGTTACTGCTGGGTCTTTATGGTGTGCTGCTGAGGTTTTCATTCTATTATGTGGACACCCCCCCCCCCCTCCCCCCTCCCTTTTTTTGTTTACATAGGGCAAGAACACATAATAGCAAGACACAGTTGTCTAAATTAAAGTAAAGATACATTGTCACTCTTTGTTTGGGGATCTGATAACATAACCATGTTTGAAATTGCAAAAGATAACTGCCTTGATTTATTGTCATATAAGGATGGCTATTCTAACTCAGAATTCAGTGGAATTCCCAAAATGACTAAAACAGATAACTAAAGCTGCTGTTTTTGGAAGAAAAAAAGTGCAGTTGTATACGTGTGCATCAGTATGAACTATAACATTTTCTTGTACATAGAGATGCTTCGTTGGACCAGTTCCATGGCCTCTCCATCCCAATCTGCTGATTTCTAAAAACACTGAGAGCAGACCATAATTGGCTTTTGACTACTATAAAGCTTGCTATAACAGTCTTATCCATTTTGAGCAGGAAATGGGGTTCACTTCAGGCAGCTGCTCTCATGATAGGGGATTTAATTGGAGGAAAGGTTATGGTATGACTATCCTCCATTGCACAAGTATCAGCACAGTCAAAGAGCTCACTGCTGCATAAAGTGTCAAGCTTGGGTGGCTGTTCTGTTGTGAAGTAACAGAACAAGAAGCACATTTTAAATTCATCCAGGAGTTAGCAGATATAAAACATTAAGTCTTTGAAGAGAAATATTTTGGTTGCATTTTTTCACAGCTCTTAATAAAAGAGAAAAAACCCCAAAAGATGCCGTTCTACCTTCTTTTGGAGTTGTTCTTGTGTGTAGTCTCACATTGTTTACTGATGTGAGCTGAGCTGGGAAACTCTTTAAAGTCTCCACTTTTAAACTGTGATATCTTTGCTTAAGATTCACCACATCAGTCAAGGAAACGCTTGTCTGACAGGATGAATTCATGCATTTGCAGTGCTTTGATTTAGATCCTTTAACATTTTGGTATGATTCCTTTACTCCAATTTAGCTCTTTTACTGATCAAATTTTATTTCAATGTTTTGATTATGGTGATGTTTTTCTTCCAAAATCATCTACACTATTGACATTTTAAAGTACCGATTCCTTATTACGCTTATCTGTGTATTGTTTATCCACAGGTGGACTGTCAGAGCCAGAGTCACCAACAAGTCCAATGTCCGTAACTGGAGTAACTCTAGAGGAGAGGGAAAGCTCTTCTCCTTTGAGATAGTGGATGAAAGTGTGAGTGGAGGGGTTTTAATATCTGTGTGTAACATGCCAATGTACTGTATGTCACACATGGCTGACTTTTGCTGTCTCCATCCAATAAAATGTGCTGTTCAACAGGGAGAAATCAAGGTTACTGCATTCAACAAAGAAGTGGACAAGTTTTTCTCTCTACTGGAGCAAGGAAAGGTGAGGAGATCCCACTCATCCATATCTATCCATACTTTAAGCGATAAGAACCTCTGAGAAATTTGAGACTGAAATGATAACTTTTGAATATGTTGTCCACTGAAGGAAGGATGGCTGAATGGCGTAGGGAATAGTAAATGTGAGATATTGAGACTTTGGCAGGATTTAGAAGGATGAGAAAACATGAGTTCAAAAGAAAACTTTTTAAGTGTAGCATTTGAAAATTGTTTTGCTGTTTTTCAAAGTGCTTAATTATCACCATTGTCTCAGAAACAGCTGCAAGTCTTGCTGTCATTGCTGTAATGAAGGATGCAACTACAAAGTTTTTTCTGCATCCCAGGCTACTGGGCTCTAAAGTGTAGTGTGATTTCTCTGAAACATGGATGTGTACCACATCCAGCTGTAATCAGCGTATTATCTACAGCAGATGGCATTGGGCACCACTGCAGGCACAGAATGCAGATGGGAGTCTCAGAATAGAGGTTCAACAATATACTGCTCTGAACAGGGTCAGTTGCAAAACCTATATAAAGTAATATGTCAAGCCTATGCCCAATATGTTCACTTCAACACCCCTGGCTTTTTTTTTTTTTTTTTTTGAAGGAACTGAAAGATTATCTTTGCTCAGTTTCTTTGTGTTTTCCCTGATGTAGGGACACGATAAATTGGGATTAAGTTCAAAGGCACATTTTAATGCACTGGTCAGAGCAACCAAAAAGACTATTAAAAGAGAGCACGCTTTAGCTGCGGTAACTCATATATGTTCCTGTTGGAACCTGGAAGCTAGTGCTGTGTTTTAGATCTTTCTATATTTACCTTATGGCTCACATCCACGATATGTGACATTGTTCTCCTACATCATTGCATTCAATTATCAAGGGCTATTTCCCCTTAAGTCACAGCTTTACACGATGAAGTAGAGGAATTGATGCACCTGCATACAAATGGACTTAGTATAATGATTTGATTTTTTTTTTCTTCATGTCCCGACTTGAGCACTCTCCTTATTTATTTGAGCTCACTCGACCACTGCAGCTCACGGTGCCCATTTGTCTTTCAGCTGATTAAAGCTGCTTGAATCTGAGAATTAATGTTCTATTTATAAACGGTAAGAACTGTTGCTGTGCAAAACCTTAAAGTTAACAGATTTTACAGACTACTGTGAATATTAAACCTCAAATGTCTGAGAAACCAGCCAAAAATGTTTAGCGCTGCAAGTCTCAACCTGAACGTTGAGGTTATCTCAAAAATACCATCTTCCTGCCGGGGCATCTTTTACTCCCAAAAACTCTTTTTAGCTCATGGTTCCTGGAATAAAAGTAGATGAGACCAAGGAAAGGACACTCTAAAAGACCCTTGTGGTGTGGTGAAAATGCTGCTTTAGCAATGAGGCTTGACACCCAGAACAGGTTGTTAGTGGTCTCATGTACATGTAGGTGAATACAGACAGGTAGAAGATACTCTAAAACATATATATAACTAACATTGACCTACATTTCTTGACTACAACGTAATGTCACAATTAAATCTAGGAATTCTTTTGATCATTTCTGGGGCTGAGGTTTCAGCCTCTGACAGTGATCCCTAACTGTACATTCAGACCCAAAGCAATAAATGTCTCAAGAGTTGCTGGACACAATGGCAAAATTGGCTAAGTTTCCATGATGTAAAAACAGTTGAGCGTTCTACATTCTGATTGGTTGTCATAGCTCATTTCTATAAAGTTGACTGAGGTTTAAGTTTCCTTTATCCCAAGTTTCATTGGGCGCCACTCTTGTTGCTTTTGTCATTCAGTTGCCCTTGCCACCTGTGTCACTTTTGGTCTGAACGTATGGTTACAGATGTGATCTGATTTGTGGATTCTGTCCTACAAAGATAAATAAACGGGTGAATCTGTTTTGCCCTTGTGATTCAAGCATTGACAGTGTAAGGCTGTGACTTGCTCTGAGCGGCTGGGGTGCTTTCCACATAAGTTTTGTGTTCCTGTTTCTGTGTATACTAAATCAAAAAGGAAGTAAAGATGATGTGAGGGAAAGAAAATAATCACAGAAACAAACCTAGAGGCAGAGAGAGAAAAGAGAGATTGAAGCCATCAAGGAGTAAATGAAGAAGTGTACCTCGCAGATTGAGTTTAAATTATGCTGTTAAGCAGACTCGCTCTCAAATGCTGTTTATTTTCTGGTGAATTAGAGAAGTGATGGGGCTGATAGGATACTTACTCTTAGTTGCTTTTTCCCCCTCTTTCCCATATTTTCCCATTCTTATTAAGAGGCTTTGGTTGAAAAGAGGCTGTCTGGTAATGAATATATCCTTTGTGGAACCAATGTAATGGTCACCAATTCCATCAGCTATAGTCACTTGAAATGTGCAGAAAATGACTTGGGTCTAATTTCATAATTCCAGCACATTTTGCCCACCCATTTGCTCTGCAGGTGTACTACATATCAAAAGCTACACTGAAGGTGGCTAACAAGCAATACACCACACTGAAGAATGACTACGAGATGACCCTCAACTCATATTCTTCTATTGTGCCATGCGATGACAGCCAGGGCATCCCCACAGTGCAGTGTGACTTTGTGCCCATAGCAGAGCTGGAAAACCGGGACAAAGATGCCATTATTGGTAAGAGGCTAAATTGATCAATTAGATTCTACATGCATGTTTCTGAATACATTCTTACATGTAAGAATTTACATGTGGTGGATCATCATTCCCATGAAAAACTGGGGAAAGGCAAAAGATTGTTACATGACCATTTGTGTTTTTCAATTCTCCAAACCAAATGCACATCTGACAAGCTCAGTTGATGTTGTCAAATCTGAGATTTTAATAAAGAATCCAGATTGGAATGTGTCAAACAATCTGTATTAGGAGTGTGATGATCCATCAATCTAAATCAATATAGCAATCTAATGATGAATGATCCAATAGCATCAATGCTGTTGTGTTTTCAAGTGGCCTTTCATAGTGAATTTTTATTAAAGGAACATAGTTTATCATTGAGTCGCCTAATTTAACCAAGAAATAAAATTGTGAAATTATATTTTAGTTCCTTTCTGCAGTTTGATATGAATAGAAGTGATTGTGTTCAATCAACTCCTGATATTGTATCATGTCAATCCCTACCTCCTGAAACAAATCAAATCAGATCAAAATTGTACCTTGACAGAGTTTTTGCCATCCAGTTAACTGCCACAGGCATGATGGAGCTTGTGATTTACATCCTAATCTGTAGTGAGTCTTCTGACAATGAAACGACATACTTCTCTAAGCTTTCACATTTCCTTGTTTACCAAACCTGACTGGGGGTGGTGGGGGGGCTTTCCCAAAAGAATAACAAACCACTGAAATTTTGTCAGTATTATTTCAGGTGATTTTCTTTCCCAAGCTTTTGGTCATGTACATGCCATTTTATTTAAAAAAGAAAAAAAAAAAAAAGAGAGATACAACTCGTCTGACTGTCAAGAAAAAGTTGGGTAGTGGATTCACACGTATACGTCGTGTGCATCGTCTGTGTCCAGACACCTCCTCCGTTGTGCGTTGCCGCAACATGTTTGAGTTTTTGTGATGATAGAACAAACTAAAGTAGCAATGAGGACTTTTGCTTAATTCAGAGACTTTGCTCTTCCTATAAGTGATGATGGCTCAGTCGCTCTTAAAACACTGTCTAATAGCTATTTACTAGTTTTTGGTTTCTTGACTTTGGCTTTTTGAATCAGAATTTGAGTGCTTCAGAATCAGTCAGTTGGTATGTTCTGCCCTAAAGTCAAAGGCTGGTATTTAAAGTCCATTGGTATGGAGACTAAAAGCAAAGATTCACAGGAAGAATACAATTTGATGGGGTTGGAATGAAGGATAATTTATTAATTATTTTTATAACAGTAAAATCCTGGGCCTGGTTTATCTCACCTGCAAGTACAATGGGATGGATGGCATGTGGTTAAAATCAGTGACTCAGTGATGTGTTCAGTATATTTATTGAGATAATTATTGGTCTTAAAGCTGGCAAAGGTTAGAACTCAGCATTTCCCACAGAATCAAATTAAACTCGATTTGTCTTAGTCTGGGGGCTGCAGGTTTTCAAGAGCACAGATTTTATGACTGTTGAAATGTCTTCCTTGTAGAGGGGCTAATAGATATTTTACACCAGGTATTGTAATTATGTTCATTTAAAAGTGTGCTACATTATTTTCCTATATGCTCTTTTGATATACGAGCTTTAAAATTTTGATACCAAACGAGGATTCCTTCCGTGGATGATTGTACATCAGTGTTGCGTTCATGTTCACATTATCTTGAATACAGACAGTATGGGTTTTTCTAAAACCAGTGCCATTAATTAAAATTGACTAATAATTGACCAACTGATTAATCAGGTAAACAGTTAATTAACTTGCCTCCAATGTCATCACTGTACTTCATGTTTTACTTCTTAATAAAGACAGTAAAAAAAATATGGATGGTCACTGAAACTGATAAAACAACAGGAATAGTTGTACCTTAGACTAAGACTTTTGCACAGTACTTTATGTTTTTAAGTATTTGAGGTGACAGACACCTAATATATGTGCTCAAGTGCATAAAACCATGTCCTTTTATCCTTGTATGTCTGCTCTAAGAGCGTAGGAAAGTCGGGGTTGTGCATTCTTTGACATTAAAAGCTACTAAACAATTAAACAAGCACAGTTAAAAGAAATCTAAAAATATTTCTTAGCAAAAGCTCAAAGACTGCCAAAAGGAATTATATAATTGTTGTTTGCATCAATGACACTAATCAGAGGAGACAAGTCCAGCGTCAGAAGAGATAAGCAAGGGCAAAGGTAACAATGTGGTATCTAGTACACCGCCATATCGGTCCCACCACATGTTTTTAACTGGATTTGTCAATCCCATGAGTGTTTTTTCATGATCTCCATAACATCTAGAAGCAAAGCAACTCACAGCATGTAGCAACAACAATTTATGACTTTTAAGAGTTTAGCCAGTCCTTCAAAAGTAACAGAAGTGAGCCGATGTAATGCCAAAGTCCAAGTCAGTGTTGTTATGATTGAGTTCACTTTTTTTTTTTTTATAACTTTCTGTGGCCCATGATTTCATTGCTCGTAAAATGTAAACACAGAACTGCACCAGTGACTCATTGTGGTGAAGGAAAATGAACCTGACGGATATAAAACACTAGTGTAAAAGTCAAAACAGTCTTAGCTCAGTGAGATCAGGCAGCATGCGTGCCACGCTCTGTGACTCAAGCAGCAGAACTCAACCACAAAGAAAAAAGCTAAACTGATGGATGCTACACAATCTTAGTCATGCCGTTTAATGGTATTTTATCACAAATGTTATTACTTGTCTGACTGTTTAAAACAAATTGGAGACCAATTTGACTTCTGCTTCAATTGAGACATAAAGGTTCAAGAAAAAGGTTTAAAAAAAAAAGAAGAAAAGATTTAGATCTACTCCAGGCCAGGAAAGAATCACTTTCATTTGACAACAGAAGTTTTAGCTGAACAAGATCAAGCAGCGTTATTCCAGGATGGTGAACCAGCTTTACTGCCATTAAACAAAGGTGAGGTAAATCTTCAAACAAAGAATTTTATTATTCCGCAAGGAACTTCATTTGTAAAAAGTGCCGGTCCAAGTCCAGACAGACCAATAAACAAGATAAATATGTTTGAATAAATACGAATGCGAAAAAAGACATACTACACACACACACAAGCCAGACCAGGTCATCAGTTCAGTAATCTAATAGATGAGAGTACGAAAGTCTTCCAGGATAAAATAGAAAATAACATCATAACAGAACATAACATAGTATTGCAAAGTACTTGCAGTACAGTACAAGTTCACCTTGTAATAGACAGGCCCTGGAGACTAATGGGAGACACAAGCAGGTATTGCACTTGTCTTCTCTGACAGATTGGCTTTATACATTTTTTTTTTTTTTTTTTAACTGTGTGATGTTACTGGCTAGTTACATTTTTAAAAAAGAAAAAAAAGCAATATGTGGACTTCTATAAAGTTCAAAAACAATAAGTCACTCAATCAAAACAGAAACACATTGACAGGCTGGCGTGTGCTGTCATGATGCTGCTTTCTGTGAGTGTGTGTATGTGTGGGTGCTTGGATCCTGGAACTACACACTCCTAACAGTTGGCATAGAGGATTATTCTCCCAAGGGCCTATGCTCACAAGAACATTCCTTTTTTATATTAGTTTTTATTTTCAGACTAAAAATTATAGTGAATAATCATGTGACGCACATTGACATTAGCCTCTTATTGGTCGTGTGTTCTTCTTTCCACTTCCATCTAATCCTTACCTCTGCATCCTCCTCTCTCACACCAACTTCATATCCTCTTTCACTACATACATGAATCTCTGTGTTGGTCTTCTTCTAGGCCTCCTGCCTTGCAGTTCCACTCTCATCATCCTTCTACTGATATGTTCACCATCCCTCCTGTGTACAGGTCCAAACCATCTCAGTCTGGCCTCTCTGACTTTCTCTCCAAAACATCTAACATGTACTGTCCTTCTGATGTACTGTAGTCATTCCTGATCCTATCCATCATCAACATTTTAACCTCTGCTACCTCCAACTCTACCTCTTGTCTTTTCCTCAGGGCCACAGTCTCTAGTCTAAACCGTACACCACCGTCTTGTACACTTTTCTTTTCATTCTTGCTGATCCTCCTTTATCACGTATAACAACTGACACTTTTCTCCACCTGTTCCAAACTAGTTGCACAGACATCTTCACCTCTTTCCACATTCTCCATTGTTCTGGACTGTTGACCCGACGTACTCAAAACCCTCTTCCTTCTTTATCTCTGCTCCCTGTAGCCTCACTGGTCCACTTGGGTTTCTCTCATTCACCCACATTTATTCTGTTTTGCTGCAGCTAATCTTCATTCCTCTCCT
>JBAMYA010045170.1:0-11911 GCA_037176975.1 Arrhamphus sclerolepis
TGCAGGGCCAAGAGGTCCACGCCCCCCAGGGCCACAACCCATGCCTCACTCCTGCCCCCTGGTGATGTGTGTGTGTGTTACAAGTCTAAGAAAAGGCCTGGGGAAGGTTTGAGTCTTGTGGATGTCTTGTGTACAGTTGGTTTCGCTTCAAAAAAAGCAAACTGTAATGGTCTAATTGTTTTTACTTGGTCTATTCATTTGAGATCATTAAAAGTAGTGAAACACAAAAAGAGATAACTATGTGTTCTTTTGAACATCACATAGTAAGTTGTGCTGTATTGTTCAGTCAGCGTGTATCCACTCCCTGGTCATAGTTCCTGAATATAAGCAACACATGAATATACTGAGGTTAAAACATTTTCAAAAACCCACTGCCACTATAAAAAGGATCAGCATAATCAGAATATGAAGTGAGAATTCATATCACATATTGTTTTTTTTTATCAAAACAAAACAAAAACACTCCAGACAGGTTCACTCAACCTATAATCTGATGTATTATCCCTTCAAATATGGGGTCACACAGTCCAACCTGTAATAACCAGATTTCTGTCGGAACAAGTCGTTGATCACTGGGGCATCTGGTCCAGCAAAGCCTGCGAAAGGTTGGGTACAAAAACAGGAAGAGTTTAGTCTGATTTAATGCCAGACACAATAGTTTGAGTCCCTATTCATCAGATGATCTATATTTACAATTTAATGCAATCTTCCAGTGGAATATACAACAAATCAGGTCTTAATGAGGCTGTCAGCTGGAAGATCCTCAAGTAAAAAACAAATAGGGTGAAAATGCATTTAGCTACTATCTTACTGCCTTAATTGTGCCATTCACCGTTTGTAAAGTTAAATTAAAACTCTGCTATTTCATGTTCCTGCACTGATTACTACACTGTAACTGCATTATATTACATTATGATTATTTTTGAAAACCCTTTTACCTCTTTTGTGTCTTTGTGCCCTGTCAGATGCCAGCTTCCCACGTAACTCATAGCTAAATCCTCAGAGACAGGCGATTGTTTCATGTACGTGTAGAAACAGGTACGATTATTTTCACAGACCACATGAGATGTTTGCAACACCTCTTACATAATATGTTTCTTCTACTTTGTTCTCATACTCAATATCTGCAGGTTCAGCTGTTTATGGCTGGGATTTTAAGAGTACATGTTAGCTTTGCGTCCTCCAGAGGGCAACATTGTCACAGTAGAAACGGCATCATGTTGCTGTCACATTTGTTCAGCTTTTACTTCTTGCAGGTCATATTTTTGATATTATTTCCAGCTGAGCTCTAATAACTGGTTGTTATTTTATTCCTGTGTGCGTTTATTCATTTCTTTGCTTTCCGTTTATGTAATTCAATAAAATTCTGCAAAGAATGTGAGCAAATATTGGATATCCACGTGAGTTGCTGTGTGTGCATGTGTGTGTGTCAACGACTTATTAAGGTCACAGGCTAGCCTTATGTACTGTCCAGCCATAACATTTATGGGGAAACAGGAAGCCCCTACCCAAGGTCATAGCAATTATCTGTGTTAATAACTATGACTATGCTATAATGAAACATTTAAAGCTGTTCAAAACACGATCCACTCTCACAGCATTCGTAGTGATAACAGTGTAACAGTGTAAGCAAATACAGAAAAGGTGAAGATACAGAAGAAAAAGAGTGAAACATGGCTCAATAACACATAACAGCTGAACTGTAATTTTAGCGTTTAGCGTGACATTTAATTAGGAAGTTGTTGCTACAGTCATTTTTTGTCTTATCTAAGGTAGTTCTACGTTAGTTTTGCACCATCGTACCTCCAAAAAGTTTGTAATGTCTTCAGAATGATGAAAAAAAACACTGTGTCCTAAAACGAGTACGTTGTGCTAAGTGTTTTCTGGAGACTTGTGTGTCTCTGAATGTGTCAGTTCTTCATGAGGGGTGGGAGTGCCTCATGAATGAGCACAAAGAGAACACACAGCTCCAAACCAGCCTGTCAACCACAAAAAGAGTAGACAAAGACTAAGTAACTTCTTGCTTCATCCCGATCATGCATATCACCTCTAATACGACGTCACAAGGAGCTACAGCAGACATCACAGCAGAGGCAGCTATATGCTCGAGAAAGCAAAGATGGAAGAGATACTGAGACATATACTGACGAAGAGACCACATAAAAGGACATTTTAGACTGTGATGTAAAAGTGACTTAAGCCTTATTTATATTACCTATGTACCCTCCACATGCACCTATCTCCAAAAGTGACTAAGCATGTTGTTGACATGGACCCCAAAACAATGTAATTGGCTGGCTTGGTAGATTTTGCTCTTCTTCATTTTCCCACTGTTAATTTTTCTTTGCTGATTTCAAATCAGGCATAGTGATAGTTTGCTGCAATGTCTGTAAAAATGACGCTCAACATTTATTAGCGTCACCTTATGTAAGACAGACTCTCAGAAACTCAACACCACTAGCTACAGCGCTGCAGAGGAGAACCCTGCATTGCCCTCTAGTGGTTTGTGGTGTAATTACAGAACGATGCAAAGACCAACAAAAAAGTCTGAACGTCAAAGCAGATACGTACGTGCATAGCCTGTGTGGATGTCTGCTACACAGAGGCACACATCAGGCTTTAACCACACCACTGATAGGAAGACTCTGTGCTGCTTTAAACATAATTAAATTGGTCAAAAGGAAAGTAAATCATTCTGTAGTGAACTGAAAGTTGTGTACAGTCCGTCACCAGGTAGAAGGGACAGCAAACCACAGTACAAACCTACTGCATGCATACACACACATATACTGCATGCACAAAACAAACAAACAATTCAATATAGGTTACAACTTAGGTTCAAGTTAATACTCCTGACTACTGACACTATCGCAGAAAAAGCTTAAAGCCACTAGATCCTACATGTAATAGTAACTGGAAGAGAACAGCCAAGACACAACCAAAGTCTCAAGCTGCTCAAGAAAGAGCGCAGCTGCAGTTAACACTCAGACTGATGACCTTAAATAGCTGATTAACCTCAGAGATTGGTGGAGGGAGCTGAACAATGGCACAGCTACTCCGTCGTCAGGCACCATGTAGGTGGAGACGGCCACATAAGCAGACCTACACGGTGCAACTGAACATGGTCTGCAAGAGGACAATGAGGTCACGGTGCCCTGTTGTTCTCTTAAACATCTTAAATATGTTGCGCCCTTCAAGTATCTTAAAACTGCATCCTTGAATTTATGGCTGAATCTGACCAGTCAAGGCAGTCCTCACCTCATGACATGCTTAGCTGAAGTCCCAAAGTAAATTCTTTCACCGCAGAGTTATTGAAAAGCATAAAACATGTAGATATCTATTAAACTGCCACCATCATGCTATTTTGCCTGCATGTGAACAGATTTCTCCTGAAAGCAGCAGCTGGGTGGGCTCCTTCGTCTTCATCAAACCTCACTTTCTTCTGAATGGCCAGTTCCAGTTATCCTATGATGCTTCGCCAACCATGATGAATTAGTGGTGAAATTTGAATTTTGAGAATGCAAAATAAATACACTCTCAAATGCAGGTTGAATCTTGAACAATTTAAATTTGTTTATCATGAAATGACACTACCACGTTGAATGGCTATAATAAGATTTTCTTTTCATTGTCAGGCCTCGTGTACAGGTGTCATACTTTAGCGTTAGACAGATTTACATTTTGACTTACTTTTTCATAGAGACGGGCAATTTTTAATGAAACAATGATTTGAATCTACTGCAGTACAGTCTAAACTGTGCAGGTGGGAGACAATTTTCTGTTGATGCAACCCGTTTGTCTCTCCATGACGGCTTTGTATCTAAGGTTCACTGGTTTCTGCATAAATGATTAAGCAACAGTTATGCCAGCTTTAACTGGCTCATTAAAAAAGTTACTTATTCTGTTCTCTCTTAATACTGCTATTTCCTCATTCTTCATGTGTTTCATGAACTGGTAATAGTTAACACTCCATGTCGCTCTTAACGCCAAACACATCCCGACAGATTAATTAAATAAACTGTGTCTCTTCACACTGAGTGAAACCACATCAGCTTTTATTGCCTCTGCAATCTGGCCTCGGCCCACTCACGCTCAGCCCCTCAAGCTCAGGCTTGTTTAATGCTTGTGTAGGACTTTTCATGACTTCTTCACAGTTATATGGAGGATGATAATGAGGCCTGATGAAAAGGGGAGCAGAGCCAGGCCACTTCATGTCTCAACACAAGTGCAAATCTCTGTCTGCCCGCCATCACCTGCTGGCAAGTTGGCAAGCAGGCAATAACAACACTGTATAATTCACTCATAAACACTCACAGGTATGCTTCAGTTTTCTTTCTTGTGCCAGAAATGAACTTTGGCATTAGCCTGGGATTTCTTTAATAAGCGCTATACATTATTAAAAAGCCATTAGCGGCAGGCTGTACTTATACATTCTTGTGTAACAAACCAGCTGCTTCTCCCTCCTGATAGCTGATCTTTATTCTCCTTCTGATGTGAATGGGACACCGTCACGCAGTGTTGGAGTGGGATTAACAACTAGAACTTGTTATCATTGAGGAGATTATGTTACGATTTTGGTCATGTGTATTTGCTTTCTTGAAAGTTTGAAAAAAAGAAAATCAAAACATTGCAGCGACATGAGGCATTATAGTTTTGTTGGACTGATGCAAAGTTGAAGTTGAGAACTGAAATTTAAAACAAAACTTTTTTTGAATGAAAAAAAGCTATGAGATTGTACTAAAAAACATATTTATTTATTTTAAAAAAAACACATTTTTAAACCAGTATCAAAAATCAATGGATTTTTCAAACTTTTAACCCTTAAAATGACAAAGTTTGTCATGATGCAACTCCATTTTATGGTTTTATATTCTTCATGTAAACTGGATTATTTATGGTTAGATTATTGCAGTATGATGTATGTGAATGATTAGCAGCAACATTTATTTATTTTATGCATCATTATTTATGCTCAATGTCAAATACTCACATTAAAGCACCTCAACACATTTTTGTTTTCATCAAATCATAATTCTGTGATCCTGCTCTAAAAAGGAGTATAAAATGTACATTTTCTCATTTCTCCACTTCATTTGAGCTCTGGGCCTTTAAGTTTATGTTCTGAGAGAATTACTTCCTGATGACATCATTTTTACCATGCATACTGATTTGATTAGATTTCAGTGTTCACATTTTTGTGCATAAGGTCTTTAATTGTAAAACAGAAAGTCAGAAATAAAATCCTGGGTATGCTCCACCAATCTGAAATGACAAACTGAAATCCCTGTGCCCACGGCAGGCTACTGGATAATCTCAAAAGCACTACCTCACTACTGAGGCCATCGGTGGGCTTCCATTAGCGGGGGTCTGGGGTAAATCCTGGGAGGCTAGAACTGTAACTGGACCGACCTCTTCCTCATTCGTCACAGCCATTGTGTCTCTGTTACAGTGTAGGACCCGGTAGGCTCCACTGGTTTTTGCTAATAATGTAACTGTCAAGTGTTTTGATTGTGATGTAACTGTTTATGTGACTGTTCTGATGAGGCATCAACATCAACACCAAGTAGATGCAAAAGACAGATTTGAAGGATGTGATCAACATGGAAGGAGCTGAGATGGTTGCTGTTCTTTTTGTGTGTGTGTTTGCATACATGGTGGTGGTGAATGAGAAGAGAAGACTCAAACTTGAAAAGAGCATAGAGAGGGCTGAACATCATCTCCTTCCCACAGTATACCCATCAGGACCAAGTCCACATCATGCCCCACCCAGCAGTTTTTGTGTTGCAGAAATTGCAGGGCAGTTCCTGGTATTGGATACATGTAAAATGACCCCTGACTGGTCACACTTGGTCACAGTAATGCACTTCTGATTGCAGGCTGCCAGTGAAATATAAAAATGGTGACCACCAAAAAAAGAAAAAGAATAAGAGATAGAGTAATTTAATGTATTAAATGCAATATCAGCAGGCTAAAATTGACTGAAATTCACAAAACAAAGGTTTTGCTTCTCTATGTCATGAGTCATCCTCAGACATTGAAAAACTCCCACTATAGATGCAGAATACCTTCTTAACCCTCTAAGCTTACTTTACATTGCATTCCTTAGTGGTGGAGTTGATCATAAAAGAGCTTTTGCTTTAAAGGATGCTGATGCAAGCAGTAAGACATTTCTGAAAGCAGAACAGTGCATGCAAAACAAATTGCAGACTAACTCTCAACAAGGTACCTTGACAACGTACCACATGGATGGTGGAGGGACCATCAATAGAAACAGTGTTTCAATGTACATTTCCTTTTCCACTTCAATCTAAAAACACACTCTGCTTCTTTGTTCCATTCTGTCTTTCCTGCTCCTCATTACAATCAAACAAAGCCTCTGTGTCGGCATCCTGATTTGGAGTTAATACGATGCTTCCTCCTTCATCTGGAAGCTAGTGTGGCCTCCAAAGTGATGCCATGATGTCACCTCGCAGTGAGTGTGTGTATAACATGGGAACACACACACACACACACAAAAACACAGGGCAAAACATTGCCTCCACTACTTCCCTCTATCACCCCTCTTCAGACAGCGCTGCATTGTTTCCGAGCCAAAATTACCACATCAGCAGCCCTCCAAATACACCCCACATCCTTCGTTCTCAAACCAGCGACAATGAGGGAGAAATCCTTCTTTTGGAACGGGAGACAGGGGGATTTCTTCTCTCTTCAGTTCCCAGAGTGGTAATACCTGCCGTGAGAGCTTTACTAATTGGACTCTTAATCCTTTGAATCAGGAAAAATGGAGCATCAGTGTGGGTGAGAGAGGTTGAAAAGTAGAATGATATGCAGAAAGAGAGAGTTGGTCAAACAATAAAGACACTGCACATGTGTTTGAATGTGTTCTGTGTGCAGTTGTCTTGTCATACATGAGAGTGTATGTTATATAGTTGAACAAATGTGTGTGTGTTTGATTATGATTGTGTTTGAAAAAAAAGAAAAAAATGCGTGCACATGAAATTTGTTTTGTACTTTTTCGATTTCATGGACCATGAATATGATTGCCTGCATGAGTGTGTTGTGTTGCATGTTTGATTGTGTGTTTTCGGTGATCGGGAGGGGTGGAGGGGTGGGGTTTACCTACACTTCCTGATGACTCATCATTGGAAAACACAATTAACCTCCTCACTGCCTCCCAATTATTTCCGCACAGGAGATTAAAGTCTCCCAACTGAAACGATGAACAATCAAGGACGGACAAACGCTGGCCTCAAATGTTCCACTGGTCAACGCATCCGGCGAAGCCAGGACTCCAGAGGGCTTTCACACTCTGGAGTCATCCCTCCCTAACAGCTGTCAGCTGGGACAACCCATGAATCCAAGTACTTGTTTTTATTTTTTCTCTGTGGCAACTCAGGTCCAGCTGTGTCGATTGCAGTAATGTTGATCATCGTGTTATCATATAAATCTATTGGCCTTGGATGTGGAGGTGATAGAATTGGAGGAAGGGGAAAGAGAAGTAGGTGTTAACCTTCCTTTGCAGCTGGATGGAAATGGAAACTGGTCTGGCTTTGGTACCTACAGACAGAGAAATTAAAGACATGTTAACTTTTGAAACTGCTTAAACAGTTATGCCCGGAAAAGGTGTGAATAATCACTTTCTTCCTTTGTGAAGCAAAGTCAGGCTTTTTTTTTTTTTTAAAGTACCTTTTCTGATTTTTTTTTTACTGGCATCACACTTCCTACAATAAAATACTCAATTATCAAACTCATCAGAATGATTCAACATCAACCTTTTTGAACAAACACCCACAGATTACAGCGTAGCACTTCATTGACTTGACAAACTGGAGTTACAATGTTCAACTGGACAATTCCCAACTCAGCTTTTTCTTCTCTCTTACTTTACTGCCCATTTTTGTTGCCAAGTCAACCAGTGAAGCTCTTTGAATTAGATTTGATTTGTTTAGAAGTTACAAAATAAAGTCAAATTGACTGATTGATAGCTGTAATGCTAATTTAACCATGTTAAATCACATTCATTTATGCTAACAACAGTGGAAAGAAGAAATTCCAGCGGTTGAAATGAACATGTAATAGATAAAGTTTCCTTATTTTCAGGCTGCTCCTCTTCCCTGTGGTCTCTGTGAGCTTCTCACTCTGTTGACAAATACTTTGATTGGAAATTAATGAGCTTAAGTTTGCATTAAAAGTTTTTAAATCACTCGAATTTCTTCTCTCCATCTTTTTGTGCACATACACAGTATTTTAATACAACTGCAGAAGCAGAGAAGCGCTGTCTTAATTAGTGTTAATTAATGCTACGCAGAAGATAAGGTGACAACAGAAATCATTTTCCAGGAAAACTTAAACATTTCCAAGACATTTGACTTTTTTTTCTCATTTTCCATATGTTTTCCACCACTGGAAAACTGATCAATCATTTTCCAGATTTTTTTTTTGGATGCATGGGAACCCTGATGATGCATTATTGATACAGTGGTCAAGCAGTATTATTTCCACTACACCCCCAACATTATTTGTGCGCTTATCAGCATGTAGTCAAATAAATCTTCCGTGTTGAATCTAAAACATAAGCTCTGTTTCCATATGAAACAGATGAAACAGCACGATTCCTCTGGTGTATCAAACATTAATCAAATGCTTGGGACTTTTGGAAAATCAGACAATTTTGTTTCAAACTGACATAGGGAACAGAATATGTGGTATTTACTGTTGTTTTAAGGAGCAAATAAAAGGCCAAAGAGTTTACATACAAGATGTTTCCCTTTAAAATATATTGAAATGTACAATATGTTGCATCACACTGTGAGACGCTGCAGATACAGTTAGACACAATGAAAAATCTTGTGGTGTCTTGTCTGCATAAATCTGCCTGCGTCTAATCTCTACATCAGCAACATAAAATCTCCTTTGATCCTCTGAGTGTCACAAAAGGTTTTCAGGTCACATGGGCTTACGTGGGGATCGCTGAATAAAGAGTTTAATTTCAGGTTTATTCAGCTGGTTTTCATTGAGCATAAGAGAAAAGATTAGAGAAACTCAAAGGAATGCCAAGGCCTAGACAGGAGTGTGTTCTTCTCTGATATAGTATGTGAACCAGAAACCATGCCAATCACCAAAAACTGTTCCCCCTTTAACCGTTACGCGTCTTTGGACAATTTTGTTCACTTGTCTGCAGGTATAATACATTTACATTTCTTTTTTGGTACTAACTTGCAGACTTACATGTATTTTTTTCTTTTTTTAGGACTTTAGGGAACTATAGTGTGAAGGAGAGAGAAAAGATCAAAGCGCACAGGGGAAGACTTCTAGGCCGTCACATTTATTTCTAATTTAGAGACTGCAGTAAAACCTTCCCCATAAGTTGCAGAATTAAGACAAAAGAAAAAAAAAAACACAGTCATGTGCGACGGACACTACTGGAGAGCATTTGTAGCTTTTTAATCTGTTCTCAAAAATGGTTTCTGTTTGCTTGAACCACTGTTTTATTTTTTGTGGCTGCAACTAGATCTCTTCAGTGTGAACAAGCAAGATCTCTTTTGCACATAACAGTATTCTTTAGCTCCCAGGCTCCTTAATTCTGCAATTACACGTGATGAATTTGCTACAGAAAACAATATAACTTCTAACTCCTGAGCATGCTATAATGCACCCTTAACATTTGATATAGAGTTAACAAAATAAACACCACTTGATACAGATTCACAAGACTTAGTGAGCAAAATCTCTGTGAGTGTTTGCCATCAAACTCTTCATGTAAAGGCCTGGCTGAGCTAACACCTTGGCAGCATTGTAAACAATAGCATCCATCTCTGCCATGTAGTGCAGCTCCTCTCTTCCACGCTGGTGGTTGATGCATTTTTTTGCTTGCAGTTTTTCCTGCATCCGCCCCCCCCCCGAAAAGAAGAAAAAAAAACAACAACCCAGAAACCACTGTTGCATTAAATTTCTTAACAAAACCATTGCTCTGTTTATGTTAATAGAAGGAATGCTTTTGTAAGACTGGTGAAGAATATCAACTGTACTTTGTCTCACAAACTTTAAAAACCTAAAACAAGCCCTGCTATCTCCAGCAGTATAAGGCTGTACTTTTGCTTATGTAGTGTTCCTTCTATGGTTAATTGTTTGGTTATAATGGGGCATCAAAAGCAAGAACTGAAGCCTTTCTCAAGAGAGTTTGAAAAAAAAAAAGCTAAATCAAAACAGAAAGACTATATAAGACATTCACTAGTCTGAAGGATCATGTGCCAGAAGATGTGTTCTGATGGTGAACAAAACTAAGGGTTTAGGTTCCCACCCTTAGAGATGCTTGAGAAGTTCAGTCACCCAGGAGGGACTCTCTGGCAAGCTGTTATTCCTTCACATGGAGAGGATCCAGTTGAGGTGGTATGGACATCTGATGAAGATGCCCCCGTGGACACCTCCCTCTAGAGGTTTTCTGGGCATGTCAGACTGGGAGATGACCCCGGGGCAGACCGATGACACGCTGGAGAGATTCTGTCTCTTAGCTGGCCTGGGAATGTCTCAGTATTCTCGCGGAAGAGCTGGAGGAGGTGGCTGGAGAGAAGGAGGTCTGCCCTTCTCTGCTCAGGCTCCTGCCCCTGTGATCTGGAACTGGATAAGCGGGAGTTAATGGATGGATGGATGGATGGATGGATGGATGGATGGATGGATGGATGGATGGATGGATGGATGGATATTTGCAGATTGCAGATGTGACAGGCAGCAGAGTAAAATGCAAAAAAATGTCAAATTAAGAAGTGCTCCCTTGAATGGACAGAAAAGAAAACCCATACAAGCAGAAGGAGAACGTGCAAACGTCACATTAACATTAAAACCTTCTTGCTCTGATGCAGCAGTGATAAACACCAAGCCACCACACTACCCCCATTTCTTTATTTATTCATTCCTTTTTGGTCAAATAGTCTTCAAAATTTGACACAGGTTGTCAGTGTCATCCCATAAATATGCCCCACTGATGGTGTTCTGGAGTTAAATTAACCAGTTCATTGATGACAAGTTAATAGCAGTACTTACAGGTAATAATAGGACCTGTGGACGCCATCCGAGATCTCTCTACAGATCAGTCTAAATGGAAAGCATGGTGGGCATGCCATCCTTCTTCACTCATTTGGAAAAACGTATCCATTTCTGAGTATACATCCATGCGAGCCCACTGCGAGATTGAAGATGTATTCACACCTGCCTTGTTTAGTTCGCTTAAATCTAACTCAAATTTGTTTCCTTCCCTGGTTTGGACCTTTTGGGCTGGTGTGAATACAAGCATTTGAACTCTGGTGCTAAAGAGGTGGTCTTGGAGTGGTTCCAAACGAACTCTGGTATGGTTCATTTCAGATGTGAAAGCAAGATGCTATCGTTCATGCTTTACCCCGCCCCCACAATTCTGTCCAATGATTGAACGACCTACAGCACATGTGGTTTTGGTTACAAATTCTTGTCCACTTTCAATAACACACAATGTAAAAGCAAACTGCACCAAAGAAAAAAAAAACAGAACTGCATTTTATTTGGTCCGGATCAAAGCAAGTTAACTAACGAACCTTCCTGGTGTGAGTACACACTGAGTCAAGGGTCATGACCACGCCCAGTACCTATGATGTCTAGAGCCAGTATATTCTGTGGTAGCCTATGCATCAAGCTAACACAATTTCTTTTTTCTACAAAGCTATTGTTGAAATTACTGTAATGATTGAAGTATATCCGTTTTTATATACTTGTACATTTCAAGTTTTCATTACATACCTGCAAATGCTAAGCAGTATATACATCATATTTTTCAATTCAAATATTAAAATTAGACATATCTCCAGCAGTTATGGAACCTGCGATTGTGTGTGAGCTTTCCAGTTTACTTGGTAAATTCTCATTTGGATTGAGGGGAGGTCCA
>JBAMYA010045171.1:0-11910 GCA_037176975.1 Arrhamphus sclerolepis
TTTTTTTGTTTTGGCCTGAGAAAAATGATTTAATTAACCTAAAGGTATTTTTTTTTTTAGTAATATACTGAAGTCCTTTGTATGTATATTATAAAATAAAATATTTAAACAAATCTGTAGTTGATAATTTAGTTCATAAAACATATTATGAAATCTTAAATAAAATAAAATAAAATATTCAATTTAATCTGTAATTTTTGTATTTTCTTAAAACTTATAAGGAATGTATTGTTTTATGTATTTTTTGTCATGTTTATTTAGTTCAGACAAAATCAATTAAAAAATAATATAAAACAAATTATTTAAATTCATATGTAGTTAATTATTAATAAATTGATGTAGTTAATTATTAATACAATATTGTTTGCATATTATTATTATTATTATTATTGATTTTATTAATTAATAATTGATCTGTTTGTTTAGTCCAGAGAAATATCAATTAAAGATAAAATAAAATAAAAGAATGTAAAATAAAATCAGGTGTGCTGTGGGGGAGGTTGTATTTTTAAAGCCTCGTTTCTGGTGAGAATGCTGTCAGGTTGGCTAACTTATTCACATAACTTGTTCATAAGCTACACGGGACAATCCTTCGTCTATCTTTCGATTCTACGGAGCGTTAACTTCCTTTCAACATGAGGTGATTCGGAGCAGTTTAGTTAAAGGAATATGTGTCTGTAGAAAAATGGCAACTAATGTTTGTGGGGGGTGGGGGGGGGTGTAATGGAGCTACATCAAAACTGATTAATATTTTAAGCCTCTGACAAACTCAGAAATGCCCTGCCACTGAAGAGACGGTACAGAAAGGGTCCCTGCAGAGAAACGGCCATTGCTGCTACGCACAACACAGGAGAACTGGACAAAGCTTTTGTGATGTTATGCATTTATTTTATTTTTTTGTTTCGGTTTGAAGCCCAGTTTTCTTAGTTCTTTGGATAATGTAATATTAACCAGAGCTTACTCCATCCAACCACTGGTGAATCTAAAAATGCCCAAATGTGTGGAAAGAACTTACCTGGCAGCTGGTAGGAACACGCCAGCCTGAATTTTTGGGTTCATTTCCTGTCACATGTTCCAAGTTTTAGCCGTCGGACAGAAGGATCACGTCCGTCTCTGGTGTGTTCTGATATACCGACGAGCTGTCCAGGTAGTTGTTGTTAAGGTGAGGTCATCATCAAGCCTCCACCACCATGCTTGAGATTACATGTTTCTGCTGAAATGTTACGTTTGGTTTAAGGTGTTGAAAATGGTGTGAGGTCTCATCTGTCTATTGAACATTGTTCCAGCCACTTGTGGTTCTCCATGTAGTAGTTTGTAAATAGTTTTATAACCCTTTCCTGATCGATCTGGTCTTTCCATCTTGGCATCGTGTTAACACACGTGAAGGTTCCAGAACAACAAACATTTGTACTAAGGTACTGTATGTAGCAGCAGCAGTGAGTCTGTCCAAGTGTTTTCCAGAACCATCAGTTCAGTTCTTGACTCTTGGAATCAGAATATCTTTTATTTTGCACTGTCAGATTAGTCGGTGTGCAGCTCAGCGGGCTGTCATGTATCTTTAGTTCAGAGTGGCGTCTGTCACGCTGCTCTACCATAACTGCCTGATTGATGGACGGCTGTTGACGTGGTCATCCTTCCGGCAAATCTGGAGAAGGGACATGTGAAGTTCTTGGTCACCTCCCTTTTCCAACAGTCTACTTGCTCAGTTACTGGGTCTGGTCAGACAAACTCCCAACGAGTCCTGGTTCTCTCCAGTCTCTCATTGTATTCCCAGAAGCTTTCAAAGAGAAAGTTTAAAACCGGATAGGTCAAGCTTCAAACTCTCCGCCAGTTGGTTTGAAATAAAAGAGGCCTTTCAAACGAGAGCTGAAATCGATGTACAATTGATTTCTATTGAAGCATTTAGGAATTGCCAGGGTTCTTTTTTTCATTATCATAAAAACTTTCATAAGGTAGTGGATAAAGGCCAAAAGTGTAAAAGTATTGGCATATATATTTTACAGAATACTAATCCAAAAAATATAAAAGCAAAACAGGATTAAAACCACTTTTAATGATTCCACATGTCAGAATAAAAGAGCTTCCCTTTTTTATTTCTCGGGCTCCAGGCCCACACAACCCTACAGAGGATGCAAGTAGGTAAAGAAAGTGAAGAAATGTGCTTCATGTGTACCATAAGGCATCTTAGGTAATAATTTACATCAGAGATTCTAGTCCAGGTCCAGGCTAGGAGTCCTGAGGACCTGGATTGAAGAACACTGGCTCAGGTTCACTTGTTGCAGTCGGGCCTGGGTCTGCGGGTCTCAAGTGGTTTGCACACCCGACTGAAAATACTGGACCAGCTATCAGGTCACGTGACTCATGGATTTGTACAAAGAGCCTTTGAAGACCATGTTTCCTCTAACTGCGTGGTACCATGTGGCAAAGAGGCGGGACAAAGCTGTCAGTCAACAGCAGAGCCAATGGTGAGCTGTCAGTCAAGCACGCCAAACGACATTCTGGCATTTGATTGGTTAGCTTTGTTGCTTCATATTCATTTATTGGATGTGATGCCTAAAAACGTAGGTCTTCCATCTCCAGTGAACCAAATGCAAGAAGCGTACTACTATGCAGGGCATTGTGGGTAAACACAGTCCGAACACTACCAGTTGTAGATGTGTGTGGTATATTTGCATAATGTCGGATTCAGACGATTTCAGACGTCAGTTGTCCTGCATTAAACTATAGATGAGCGAGGTTTGTCGTTCATCGTTCATTTCTTCACAGCGCCACCACAGGCGAAGAGGGGTATACATTATTGAAGTCCTTTTATGTCCACAGACGCTGATCTTTAATAAGTGATTTATTTCTGTATTCAGACTTTTCTGCAGTGGGAATTTCCACACATTCTGCTCAGCTACTCATATATATCACGTATATTCTGCAGCTCAACCTCAGCTCATCTTTGGAACAATGTCTGGCTAACAATTGAACAAACGCCTCGTATCCAGGGAGACGGCTTTCTGACAGGAATCAATATTTGTGCAAATGCAAGCTAATCAGGAAAACCTGACATGGACTCATTTGCACAGAATAAGTGATGCATGTGTGCGTCCTCCACGCTTCATGAGCGCTGTGTGCTGTCGCTGGAAGTTCCTACTTGTTATCTGACATTTCCTGTCAAACATGCAAACAGCAACGCTTCGGTCCAGTGGCGGCAGAAACACACACACACACAGTCCCCGAGTCGTCCTGACCTAATTGAAGCCCAGCGGTCTGCCCCAGGTCATTCCCTTATACCTCTCTTATTTTAATGAGATTTTTAATTAGCATGTTAATTGCCTAACACAATCAGCAGGGTGACTAGCTCGCTGGCTAGCTGCTGCTGGCGTCCAACTGGGCCGTAACGCCGAGGCTTTCCATTCTGCTGAGCATGAGCGTGCATGGCTGAGATGTGCACGGACGGCCTGGAGAGCAGATAGATGGTGTTAAAAACGAAACAAAAAAACAAAAACAACTTGTGATTTTTCTGAGAACTCGTGTTGCATTTATGGTGAGAGGAAAGCGAAGCCACAGTTTTCAAGCAGTTTATTCAAAAAGCTTAAACAAGTAATTTGTTGTTTAGATTTCTACAAAGAAAGAAACAGCCAGAATAAAGATATGTGCACAGTTTACAGTTATTGAGTAGTAAATCCAGTAAATCTGCACCATAATACTATTCATGAAGAGCTCCCACACATTTTTGTAGCAGATATATATTTATGTGCTCCCCTCTTGTAATGTGAGTTTTTTTTTTAATGTTTTTATAAAAAAAGAAAAAGAAGCACGTGTGCGACGCTAAGATCCCACTTACTGCTTCAATCAGCAGTTGATGCAGATCGTAAGCAGTGGTCTAAGACGAGGGTGTCAAACTCGGTCTCATCCTGGGCCACATCATCACCATGGTGACCATTAAAGAGACGGTTATCATTTATTTTCTCAACCAGATTTCCTGCTAGTTCCTGGTCTTGGTTATGAAATTTAAATAAGAAAAAAAAATTAAAACAACACGAAATAAGTAAACTTTTGTTATAAAATTGAGGCTTTTGAACTAAAACGTCACTTTTTTTCTCATTTAATTGCACATTTCATCAAAAGAAAGATGGTGAATTCTGACTTCCTGAATTTTAACCTAAATTGCAACCTTTATCATAAAATTGAGTCTTTCGTACTAAAATACATATTTGGTTTCTTGTAAATTGACAAATTTACATTCAAAGTGTTCCTAAATTGCCCCTAGCTATGAGTGTGAATGGTTGTATGTCTCCATGTGGCCCTGCGACGGACTGGTGACCTGACCAGGGTGGACCCCTGCCTTTCGCCCAGAGAGAGCTGGGATAGACTCCAGCAGACCCCCGTGACCCTGAACTGGAAATAGCGGGTATAGATGATGGATGGATGGATGGATGGATGGATGAAGTCTGTTGCCAGGTTCACAGGTTCCACAGTCTTATACGATTAATTCAAAGCACATCTGAACACATGGTGAAACCAGCAGATTATTAATTTACAGCATGTTACAGTGTGTGATTGAAGATACTTTGAATCGTGTAATTTAGACGGTTCCTCCAAACACTGCTGGTATCTGTCGCAGCCCATCTTTCATCTTTTATCGTACAGCGTGAACCCGACACGTGCAGGTGGACTCAAGACGACACACTCAATGGGTACATGTGAATCCAACAAAGCTGGTCTGTACGCCTCCATGTGGTCAGAAGTGGTGTTGCTGCAGAGTTTTGCTCCCAGTTTTCTATTGTTTACAGGTATTTTAAAGATGTTTACTGTATATCTGCTCGATACATTCTCAATTGATGTTTAAGAATATGCTAATAACCTTCGAGTCTGCTTAAACATTTGGACTATTGCAAATATAACATTTGTGCAGATGAATTCAGAGACTGAAACCAGGGTCATGGTTGCACAACTGCAGCTGTAATGTCAGAAGAAGCAAATAAAAGAGAATAATCACTTGAAGAGAGAAGGCGAACACAAGGGAAGTACCGTATAAAGGAAATAAAAGGAAGCGTCCAGGAGGATGGACAGAAACCATCACACAGAGGGTTGCATCACTCTGCCAGCTCCACTATAACTCAAGGTTGTTATAATTTACCTCTGTTGAGCCCAGCCTTTGTCCACAGGCTGAGACACAGAAAGGACTTTGAGTTATCTTGGGAATGTCCTCACTTGTGTGGATCTGTGAATCATTTTCTCTGCTTTTGTTGTTTTGTTACATCCCTTCACCTTTTTCATCTCCAACATCCACATTTTCTCTCTTTTTTCCCTCCCTCCCCTCTAATCTCCTGTGTTATTTTTTTCTTTATCTCCCCCGTCTCCAGTCAGATCTACTGTATAGAGAGCGCTCACGGCCAGCTGGTACGTGACCTGGACTTCAATCCAAACCGCCAGTACTACCTGGCCAGCTGCGGAGATGACTGCAAGGTCAAATTCTGGGATGTCCGCAACGTTCAGGAGCCTGTGAAGACCTTGGAGGAGCACTCGCACTGGTGGGTGAACCATCAGAGGTTAAGACTGGGTTGGGGGGGTTCTGAGTTTCACCCTGAATCATCAATCTGTGTTTGTGAGGAGGCAGTGTCAGTTCAATGCTTTCATGAATCATGATAAATGTGCTCCTTTATGTGTTTTCCAAAATCCCGAAAACCTGAATTTCATTCACAACAGGACGCAGAACACATTTCAAGTGAGGAAACGTGCCACCTAAGGCACCGACGCATGTCAAACGATGAATGTTTGGTTAGAAGGATAGATGGATAGTGAGGAAATGTGGCACCTAAGGCCCTGACCATGTCAAACAAGTTGAGACAGGCTGATGTTCAGCATGATGTGGTTTTGTTCTCGTTCTGGTCTGGTATGGACTTGGAGCAGCTCAACAGTCCTGGGTCTTTAATGCCTTTTTCATTTCACAGGATTTTCAGACATTTTCAGCTGGTCAGAAGTCTGGACTGCAGACATGCCAGTTCAGCAGTTTGAGGTTTAGCATCATCTGTTGAAAGATGCAAGTCCATCCCTGAAAAGGACGTTGTCCAGATGTTGTCCAGACTTTGTCCAGATGGGAGTTTGTTGCTCTGAAACCTCTTTATACCTCTACCACCTCTAATGCCAAACCATCAGAGAATCACACTTTTGAACTGAGCGCTCCTCTTTACTCTAAACTACGTGCTCCTAAAGGTTTCTCAAAAGACTTTAAAATCCAGATTCTTCTATCCGCCGGACTGTTTTCCACTTCTGCTCATTTTCATCGATCTCTGGTCCAGAGAATATGATGGCATTTCTGGGTCATGTTCATTGTTCATATATGTCTTCTGCTTTCATGACAGAGCTTTAACCATCTGAGGTTGCAAAGATCATCCTGTGTCTTTGGCCTTCTAAGACTTTCTGAATCTAGTGATGATATTATGCACTATAGATGATGGGATGTTATAAATCTTTTCAAATTTATGCTGTGGAACATTCTTGTTGTAATTTTTTCATGATTTATACACACAGGTTGCTAAACCTCTGCTCATATTTACTTCTGAGACATTCTCTGGAATGTTCTCTTCATGTCCAGTCACGTCACTGACCTTTTGGCAAATAGCCTAATCAGTTGAAAGATGTTCAGGTGTTTTCTTTTTAAAGGTATCACTTTCACAAATTTCCATGTCCCAACTTTTTAAACTGGCCTGATGAGCTTCGTACAGCAAGAAAATAATGCATCCCAATAATCCAGCCTAGAGGTAACAAAGGCATGGATTAAATGTTTCTGCATCTTCCTGAGTCAGGATGTCTCTAATTTGTCCATGAAAGATGCACATGTTACATATAAAAACCAGACTATCTATTAAATTTACAGGGCATGAAATGTACGGGCTATGTTACATGAATAAAAAAGTAGAACTAAAATGATTGAATGTGCATACTAAGCATCACATGCATAATAAACCAAATATAACATGAGTGAAGAGTGCATTTAGAGTGCAGGTTCATGTGGTTTGTAGTTGACTGGCACATAGAAATTAGTTCATTGAGATCATTTTCAATCTATTCTGAGGATATTTCTTCTTATTTAAATGAACAAATTGTTTAGATTTGAGTGTCGCCTAGTAACCTGCAAACTACAAGCATTTTAGTCTACATGAAATATTTATGATGTAATTTGAAATAAATAATTCGCTGATGTTTGGTGATGAATCTTATAACTTCCTGTACTGTTGATATATACTGGTCTTGAAATGTTCTTTACAATGAAGTTCAGTTCAAATTTGCTTTATTAAATCCCTAAAGAGATATTTCATAATTAACTACGTTTTTAACCAATCAAAGCTTGAGTAAATGGATGTTCGTGGACTTCATCAACTGGTGTAAAACTTCAGGAAATATCTTTTCTGGGTTGGCTTTAAATTTTGCAGTTTTAAAGATGGCCACAATTTTAACATGGGGGGAAAAGTCAAATCCAGTTTTATAGATCACGTTACCTGCACAAGGAACATCCATCCAGTCCTCATTGGAGGACAATTCAGGAAAGCAGGCTTACAGGAAGAATAAACCTGATGATGAGTCTTGTGCTGATTATTGTTGCATTAATTGCTTTATCTCCTAACTAATGAAATGCCCCAGCTACTCCTGATGTAATAAAAGCTAGTAATGCACTCGTTACTAATTAAATAGCTCGTTTTGTCATTAAAGACTGAATCACAGTGGATCGACTGCAGTCAAATCCAGCATCAGGTCGACTTCTGCGGAGCTTCAGGCGTCGTGAAGAGCTGAGCGCTCTGCTGCTGGTTTTCTGTACGACTACATCAGTCACTTACGTGGTTGTGGAAGACTTTTGGACTCCACAACCATGTGGGGCCTGAGATAACAGGAAATTAAAGCCAATTAACAGAAATAAATTAGTTCAGGGATGTCTGCTATGAGACAAAAAAGAGAAACACAATATTAGTAAGTCTAATAAAGACATACTGTATATGCTCATAAAGAAGAGGAGTGAGGCTAGATCCTGGTGCATCATGGGAGTTCTCCCAGCAGTCTCAGCCTACAGCAGCAGTCATTCATTGAGGTCTTTGGACATTCACTTTTGCACAGCTCTCTTGAGGTCTCACAACAGCGTTTCAGTCAAATTCAGATCTGGAATTTGACTAGATTATTAATCAATAATAATCTAATAACAATGTTCATTCTTTAATGTTTCAGTCATTCTGCTGCTGTGAATCGGATTGTGTCCTGTCATACGACCCAGTTTCGGACAGATGGACTCGCATTAATCTCTAGAATAGTGTCCGGGTCCTCTGGCTGAAAAACAACCAGAAATCATCATCCCTCCACCACTGTGCTTGACAGTTGGTCCTAGTTTTCTCCAAACATGGTTCTTGGCATTATAGCCAAACACTTTGGTCTCATCTTGACTACAGGACATTGTTCCAGAAGTCTAACGGCTTGTTCAGATGCTTCCATTTTATTTTTAGACAGAAGAGGCTTTCCCCTAGCCCAGAAATCTAGACGTACCACTAGCAAATCTGAATTTGCTCAGCACATTTGTCTAACTGCCCTCTACTGCAACTCATTAATTATGTCCAAAAGTCTTGGGGAGCCCGTCAGATCAGTGTATCGTTGTAGAATGTCTTAACTCGATGATGACAGAGCAATGGTTCTAGTCTAGATGGTAAACAGCAGTCGTTTGATTAGACTTTGTCATTGAGACTTAGACTTCTATGACAATCCTTTAGAGATCCTTTGTGGTTGATCAGGTCCAAATGGTAAGACACATCTGGTAAAGATGCAACTTCCTTTATTAATTCATTATGGTGATGTTGGGTCCTACCATGGTGATGTCGGGTCCTACCATGGTGATATTGGGTCCTACCATGATGATGTTGGGTCCCACCATGGTGATGTTGGGTCCTATCATGGTGATGTTGGGTCCTACCGTGGTGATGTTGGGTCCTACCGTGGTGATGTTGGGTTCTACCATGGTGATATTGGGTCATACTATGATGGCAGCTCAGTAGCTCAGTGATCATCTCTGACGCGTCACAGCAAGAAGGTTCAGTTCAGATCTTGGTTCAGCTGGTCTTTCTGTGTCGAGTTTCTCCGTGTGTCTGAGTAGGTTTACCCCAAGTAATCTGGTTTATTATGCCCAAAGGTCTTGCCAATCAGATCAGCCTATCCTTGTAGAGCACACCTGTCAAACCCAAGACCCATGGGTCGAATCCAGTCTGCCATTTCAGTTTATCTGGCCTGAGAGAGTGCAAGAAAGAGAATTAAATAAAAGAATTAAATACTTTCTTTTCTATTTTACTAGAACATTTCTGAGGAATTGGTTTATGTCAAAAAGTCATGTTTTAGGAAACATTTGAAACAGATTTCACAACAAAAAATTGTCAATTTTTTGTCAAAAATATTCATAATATTTGACAAATTTCCATTTTTTTATAATAAAAATGTGTGATTTTTGGGCAAAAAGTTGAAATGATAAAAAAATTGCGAATTGCACAATTTTATATAAAAAAAAATTGGGCAAGAAGTTGCATATTTGTAAAATGAGAAAAAAGTACAAGAGCCTTTGTATTGTGATAAAAATCTAAGATTTTGTGAAATTTGAGTTTTAGTGACAGAGAAATTGTGATTTTAAGACAAAAAGTTGAAATTTTAGAAAGAAACAAAATTTGCTTCATTTTTTAAATTGTGATTTTCATACAAAAGTCTCAGTTTCATGATGAAGGTCACAATGTATTTATTTATTTTAAATTTAAGATTTAATGACAAAAATGCACTTTTAAAAAAAAAAAAAAAGATATTTCAAAATTTACCATTTTACTTTTTTAATGAAAAAAGTATTTATTTAAATTTTGCCATTATTCAGAAATAATTGTGATCTTTGTACAAAAGTCACAAATTTATGAAATTTTAGATTTCATTAACTTTTTATTTTTGTTTTTGTTAAACAACCAAGTCTAGGAACTCTAATGACATAGCTGCTTGAGAAAGTAGAGAATAAGTGACCCTTTAATGGTAACCATGGTGATGGTAACCAGGATGAAACTGAGTTTGATACCTCTGTTGTAGAGCATCTCTACTAACTTTTGCAAGAGCTTACGCTCTATTTGTAATCTTTGTGCCCACGTGCATGACTGTGATTTTAAAGTATCCCAAAGGTTGAAACAAGGCAACTGGACTTGTAGAATTTTCTTGAATACGTTTCGCTGCTCATCCAAGCAGCTTCCTCAGTTCTAACTGTTTGGTGGGGAACCAGGTTTATATGTGGTGGACGACCTCAGTGTTGGTGAGTCTAACGACCGGCTGACGACTATGAGACTACTGGATGGATGTGGTGGTAGGGCAGTGTCAGGGGAGTCTAAAGACTGGCTAACGTCTATGAGACTACTGGGGGGCTGTGGTAGTGAGACAGTCAGACAGCCCTTTATTCTTGCTAAGCACCTGTGAGTTGGAGTAAAACTTCCTGGGAATGAATGGGAGCACTGCATTGTAAGTGGCTGAAAGATGATGTCGAAGACCCCCACCTCTGTTAAGGTTTTTCCAGCTTAACAAAGATGGCTTCCTTGGCTCCTCTTTCAAACCACCTGTCTTCTTTGTCCAAAATGTGGACATTATTGTCCTCAAAAGAGTGTCCTTTCTCCTTGAGATGGAGATGTCCTCAAGAAACTTCTACAAGTCCAGTTGCCTTGTTTCAACCCTTTGGACAAATATGATCTGGATGACTGAGAATCTTCATCAACATAATGATTTTGCTACATTTTTATTATTTGCTTAGAACACATTTTGCTGAAGAATTTGATTCAACCTTGCTACATTACTTGTTTACTTAGAGCACTTAAGAATTTGAAGTGAATTTACTACATTTTGTTTCATTAGTGTATTGCATAAAATGGCTTTTATGTTTTTGCATCAAGTTTGCATAAAACACTTCCTGAACAACTTAAGAGTTTGCTACATTTTCTTTTCTGCATGTAACATCTTATTAAACAATTTGAATGAAATCTTTAACATTATTTGTTTACATAAATCACTTCATAAAAAATTTATACTATATTAAAACTATATTAGGTAACCCTTAAAGATCTTACAATTCCTAATAAAATGTCAGCTATGTCTGTGGCACTATAATAAGATCATTTACACTTTTGCTCATATTTCAAGAGCGTACGGGTTAGAACTTTTTTTTCCTGTCTTTCAAAACCACCCATCTCATTTGAATTTCTGCTATGAATTTTTCTCCACCATTTTCTGAAATTTAAAAGTGAAAATAAGAAAAAACTTTTCTCAACTTGTTCCACTGATTTTCATGACATTTGGGATTCTTCGTCTACTCACGAAGCTGATGAAAATTTGCTGAATATAGACGGTATGAACACCAGTCAAAGCTGGAAAGTATATTAATGGTCGGTTTCTTGTAATCATCTAAAGTTAAAGGAACTTGATACTGACAGTCTTTGAAGATGATGTATTTATTTTATTCTTTTAGCTCTTCATCTTCCAACTTATTTTTTTTGAGCAATTCGAGCCTTTATTACTTTACGTTACAAGATGCAGCCTTGTTGGAGCCCCAAATGTTACAAAATAAATTAAATAAAACCTAAAATGTAATAACTGGTCAACAATGTTACAAGATGTTGAACCCAGAACTACACTTACTACACGATGAGCCAGGCAAAATATTTTTCTCTTAGGGTCAAAATTCTATTACATTATAGAGTGAGTCAATGATTTATGTGTGTATGTATGTATATATATATATATATGTATATTATTTATTTATCATGGGGAAGATGTCAATGCACGCCCCTCATTTGCAGTATATGGTGGAGATAAGGTGGGTGTTTACTACACTAAACATTGAAACAGTGAGCCGGAATTTAATATTCATTTTACATTTTG
>JBAMYA010045172.1:0-11908 GCA_037176975.1 Arrhamphus sclerolepis
GTTTGGTTTGTTTTGGGACCTTATATAGACAGGTGTGTTTCTTTCCAAATCATGTTTAATCATCTGAATTTACCACAGGTGGACTCCAATTAAACTGTAGAAACATCTTCAGGATAATAAGTGGGAACAGGATGCACCTGAGCTCAGTTTTCAGCTTCATGGCAAAGAATATTGATGTACATGTGATTTCTTAGTTTTTTTCTTTAAAAATAAAAATAAAAAATTAGCAAAAATATAAAACAGCTTTTCATGTCATTACAGGGTATTGTGTGTAGTTTTTGAGGGAAAAAAATAATCTATTTTGGAATAATTCCAGCACACGAGTACACACACACACACACACACACACACACAGTTTGTTTTATGCAAATGACAAAGAGCTGACTTATAAATAGAATGATCTAGTGAGAGCATCTGTGCATAAAGACATGCTCACGTTGTGAAGATGGTACAGATTTGTAGCTCGATCAAAGAGCCATAGAAAAATACTAATAGCGTGTCAGATCAGGAAGAAGATAGTTATTGTGAGTCTGTCCACAGTTTCGATAAGAATATTTGACGTAAAATCATTAGCAGCTTCATTGGCAATAGTGACTGATGGACAAACAGTATCAGACCATAAAATAAAAGGCATTAACGTCCCTCTGCAAAATGGAGAACTTCACATATTTATTTTCAGACGTGCAGTCACAGAGGTGGTTGTCTGTCACATATGCAGCAGCTGACCAATCATCAACCTCAAAAACACTTGGTACCGTTGACAACATGAATGAATCGTGGGAACGTTGCTTTCCGCGTATGCTGACTCTGACAGATGCCATGCATGACTTGACAGCAATGTAAACAACGTTTTCACATAATTTTCCACTTGAACAATACTGTAACTGTTAGTTGTATTTCACAGTAACAGCTTTGTGCTCATGTAAAAGGTAAAGCTGCTGCTCTCAGAGGTTTCTGCCCATTTGACTGCAAATGATCCAAATGATTCACGATAACAAAATGAGTCTGATGAGACAACAATGAAAATAATAATTTTTTTTTTTTTGTAATGCAAAAAGTTTACTGAAACAATTTTCTGCTACAATGTACATCTTTGTTACTTCTCATATCATTACAAGGTATTGGCAAATTAGAAATATCAATACATCAAATTTAATGAAACTAATTTTAAAATTTAATGCTGCCAAAATACCCAATTTAAGGGCGTGTTTACTATATTGCGTCACCATTTAACAAGTGTTTTGGACATGAAGAGACTACTTGCTCTACTCTTGAAATGTTCTGTTCTTGGTTGATGGATAATTTTAATCATCACAAATGCTTGGGAGCATCCTTTGCAAGTTCAGTTCCTGTCTTGGTTTGGCATAGTTAAGCTAGCAGCTAACCCTTTAAAAACTTGGATATCCAAGTTTTTAAAGGGTTAGCTGTTTTTCAGCTTAACTATGCCAAACCGAACAGCTAACCTTTTAAAAGCTTTCGATAAAAGCACATGACCCTGCAAAGCATATATTGTTAAGCATTAATTGTACTTTTAATTATGCAGTATGCACTTACATCTCTCCATAACATCACAAACGCTGGCTTTTGAATTGTGAGCAAAAACATCTTTGGCCTAGAAGATTCGGTTTCCATGAATTGAAAATCAGTTTCATTCATGATCTGAACTGAGCTCAGGTCACTAGAAAGCAGCAGTCACAGACTGTAGCTGAATGATGTGCTACTTAAAGGCCTGAAGATCAACCCAACAATTCAATAAGATTTTCCATTTTATTTTAAATCATATTATATGTACCATAGTTGATCAAATCTAGTCTGTAATTTTACATCAAGCAGTGCAGGGCTCTTGACTATAACCAATTAGGTCGCACGTGTGACCAGATTTCTCAATGGTGTGGCTAAAAAAATATCTGAGGTTGCACCAGTGTGACCAGCCAGTAGAGCAGGGGTCCCAAATTTGCAGCCTGCGGCATGATATTCTGTGGCCCCGCACTTATTAGCAAAGTTTAGAGTTCGAGCATTTCTCAAATGCTGCCCCCCTCCACACCGACAGCTGTATTCCAGTGTACATTGTGGCAGGTCTGAGCTGTCCGTCACTTGCCCGTAGAGAGCAAGTCTAGAGTGGCTCATGTCCATCTATGATCAGACCTGGATTATATAATGTGGACAGCAGTGATGTGATAGTGGAAAACAAGCCACCATGAACCGAAGTTTTGAACTGTAGCTGCCGAGGATAAATGCCAATGTAGTGGTGGCTGTCACCAGGGATTAATTAAAAATTAAATGAAGAAGAAGAAAAAAAAAAACATAACCCATCATCTCATGCCGGCTTATCAGAACAGTGGACTCCTGTCGAGCGACAATCAGGTTCATTGAGCTGACTGGCTACTTTCCCATAGAACCCAGTTAGTTACTAAGCCTCCTGTTCCTGGATAGTTCAGTAGTTTTTAGTTCCTCAGAGAATCAGGATCATGCGGAGTGTTTATTTTTTTGTGATCAGAATGTCTGATTTTGTGGTGATTTTTGTACAAGAAAAATGGAAAATGAATGAAAAAATGCAGCATTTCTTTCGTTAGAGACAAAAACAAGCTGCTGTCTCCATTTTAACATAACTGGATTGAAAATCTGTCTCAAAACTGTAAATAAAGTGCATATAAAATGTTAGTTCTCAGTTCTTGTTTTTAAAAGTACAATTTCTTATAACATTCAGAAGATGTAACTTCAATTTCAGAACAAACTAAATTATCTTGCAACTTTAATACAACTAAGTTTGAGTGGAATATTGTTAAAGACTAAACTTGTTCCAGCTTTTGCTGTAATTTCTAAAAACTAAACGACTAACTAATGTTGTTTGGGGGAGTTTCTGTGATTAACAGAAGCTTGGATAAGATAACCAAAAATATGAAGCTTTTATTTGTCACTGCATAAAATACAATAACTAACCAAAAATATGTCTGTTCTCAACACAAAGGTCCCATTTACACACGCACTCAAAATAATAAATAAATAAAATCACCGAAACTAATAGTCTGGTTGAGCTCTCAGAATGTGTTTAATTACTTTAATGCTGGCTATGATTGGGGTTAAATCCAATAATATAAAACTGAAATTTCAGACGATTCTAAACAGCTTAAATTTCCCTCAAGAAAAAAAAAAAAAAAAAAAAGGTGCCAATCATAAATCAAAGATTGAATTTGTTTTGGGTTTTTTTCTTGAGGCCTCCCCCAGACTCGACCTCCAATGGTCCCTGGGTAAATCGAGACCCCGGCATTAGAGGATTGGGGAGTCTCTCCCCGTCTTTTCCACTAAGCTCACCATGGCAACGTGAACAAAGCAACATAGCAGGTAACACGGTGACACAGTGACGTGTCTTCTGCCTCTTCCATCTCCAGAAATACACTCCAGTAGCTCTGGATGGAGAGGGATACAAAAGTTCGTGGATCGGTGGTCTGCTGGTTCAGGAAGCGGCCAGCTGTCCCCAGGCCTGCCCCGGCTCTGGTTGCCTTTCTGATGGGGCAGCTGGCTTCCTCTCAGAGCCCAGAGACATGCACGTTAAGCTAAATGGTGTTTCTGAATTAGGCATGAGAAGATTTTGATGCTAGAGAGAGAGTGGCGAGCTGGTTTAGCCAAGACCAAAGATCAAGAAGGTCAACTCCAGGAGCTGGTCATCTGAGGGCCATGAGACTGCAGCGGAGGACAGTCCATAAGAAACTGAGTCATGGGATGTTCAGTTTGAAGCCCTTAAAGCACTTTTTGTTTAGATTTCCTTTTTATTTCATTTACCTTGAGATGTTTTAAGTTTAAATTTCAGCTCAGTGAAGCACTTTAAGCACCAACACTTTTTCAATAAGTTACATTTCTTGTAGAATTGTGCTTTAAATAATAGAACTTTGTGGTGACCAGATTGAAAGTTAATCATTTACAAGTCAGTACTGCCTATAAGGACAGCGATTAAATAAATAAAAAAAAGGAAAAGAAAAGAAGTGAACCTGTAAAAGTGTGGCGTTAAATGTGATGTGCACCTCAGAAAAAAAGTTAGGCACACCAGTGCAACCAGTGCAGAAAGTTAGTCTAGAGCCCTGCAGTGTCATCCTGACATAAGATAATTGTTTTAAATCCCCGAGAGTAATAAAGGAATGACTCAGCTACTCTTGGATGCTCCCTCCTGTCATGAGACGCCCGAACCTGAAATGCCAGATGGTTTATTACTCAGAACCGAGGGAAAATTTCTTCTCTGAAAACATGTAGAGGGGAGGAAAAAAAACAAAGTCTTTCCAGACAAAATTACTCTTCAGCCACGAGGCATTTTTATAGAGTTGAGACATCATGAGTCTAGCAAGGAACCTTTACATCATCCATCTAGTTGCTTGAGAAATGAAACATGTTTTTCCACCATTACGCTGCCTCTGCTTTGACTTTTGAAACGTATTGCTAACGTTTTTTAAAATTAAGAATGTATAATCATTTAAAGGAGGAAAAAAGGAAATAAATTTCCAGCTTTTAGTCTGTTGTGTAAATCAAGTTCTTTGGAAGCAGAGCAGAGCATTGATAATTTTCTACTCCACAGCTGTGTCTACTTACGTTGTAGTGATTTTGTACAGGGCTCTGGGAGGCCTTTTTAAGCATATTTTGCAGCACTGCAATACTCTGAAAAGAAGACACACAGAGAAAAAAAAAACAAAAAACAAAACATTAACAGCACTTTTCTTTGTTTGAACCAAACAGCGAAGTTGTAATGATGAATTACAGAATAAAGTAAAGGCTTGTTTAATTTCAATTTATTGTATAAATAAATATGCTAGATAATCAGCAAAACTATGCAAAAAGAAGTAGTAGTATTACTGAATCAGAAAAGAAAGTTAAAGAAACTTTTATGCTTATTGTAGAATGTACATAACATCCAATTGTGGAAATAACACTCAAAGCGTGGGCGATTTTCTTTCCAAAGCAGCAAAACAATACACAAAAAGACAAGAGACAACATATTCATCAAAATACATAATGAATAACAACCAATTTTTTAAACAACAGACAAAACAAACAAAAATCCCAAAACAGGACAAAACAAAACCAAGATAACAACAATGCTGAAGCTGTATTTCATCAACAGCTACAGACAATTCACGTATGATAGCTGAAGGTCATGTAAGCATGTGCACAAATGCAAATCAATAGATTTTCATGTTTGTGTACTGTCATCCATGTATAACTGCGCATGTGCATGCAACTGTGCACATGTGTAAGGGAAAGGAGGTGAACGGTAGGCCAATAGTGGGCCTGAGGAGCTGCGGCTGCAGCCCAGCAACACCAAGCTAGCAGAGTCACACCTGGGTTTTTTCCCAGGGGGGCACCTAGCAAGGCCCCGCAGCATGGGCATCGCAGGCCCGAAGAGCTCCCCCCAACCCCCCCAAAAAAAAACTGAGACCAAGGACAGGGACAGATGGAGACAGGGGAGGACAATCCCTGCCAGAGAGAGGACCCACAAGGGTACAGAAGGTGCAGGGACGCCCAGCCCCACCAGAGACCACCACCCAGAGTGACTAAGGCCCAACCCCAGGTCCACCCACAGGGGCCCGCCCCACTCAGGGCCGGACTCTGAGTGTGGGTCATTTCCACAATAAGCTGCATTTTATTTTACGAAACTTAATATCACATATTTTACTAATCCTACAGTTTTGCATCTTGTGTTATTTTAAAGTTGAACATCAGGGATATTTCTGCTGAGCCCCAGAACAGTCAAATAGTTCACAATCACAGATGTAACCATGCAGAAAGCATGTGACTGGTATGTTGGGTTTAGCTTGTTTGTTTGGACAAAATACCTGCAAACGATGCTGATGAAATGCCAACTAATATTTTACACAATGTGTCACGAATCACATGTTGGAAGAGGATGTGATTATATGGCAATCAACACCTCTACCAACCACTGTTAAAACCTTAAATCTACATCATAATCTTGTTATTTTTTATCTTTGAAAACACACTCACTGGTCTCCTTTCACTGGATACAGCTTCTGCGTGTGCTGCGTTTTCTCCATGTTCGCTTTCGTCCACATTTACCTAAAAATATATCAAAAGAAGAGTCAAATACATGAATAATAGTGGGTCGTGTTTTCAACACGAACATAGACTACTAAGTTTATTTATAAAAGTATTTACTGACAATAGATAGACTATAAACCAAATGAACCAAAACAATGACTCATGCTGGGTGAATAAAAGTAGGTTTTAAGACGAATTTTAAAACTGGACAAATGGGCCTGTCTAAAAGCACTTTCTATGGAAGGTTTTTATCTTCAAACTGCATTAAATAATTAGGTTATTCAGAGAATGTTGTCGATTTGTGACAATTTAATGAAACTTACGGCAGCCGTTTCCCCTCTCATCATGTATAAAATAAAGTTTGATTTGTCAGCAAGCAGTTAGTCCCAAATAAGTTTTCCCACGGATAATGGAGGTTTTCCCGCAGTTAAAGACATCAGCAAGTCCGCAGCTTCGACTCTAGTTTGTAATTACCTCGCAGTTGGAAGCACCTGCGTCAAGTTCAACCGCCGAGTAGTTCAACTTCCGAAATTAAGATTTTCAAAATAAAATAAAAAACAGCCCTGTGCCTGCTTCGCTCCTACAGCGCCAAAGGTCAACCTAAATATTTTACTCATTCGGTCATTGTCTTTTAAGTATGTCCTAAAATATACATTGATTCTACAGGATAGTTGAAAATCAATATATTTATTTTATTTGATGGAGGCACTTCAACATCTACACATGTGGACTAGGACAGGGTGAAAATTAGAAGGAAAATCTGAATTAATTTCATTAATAGTGAAAAAAATGACTATCATACAAACTATCACACACCTAAATTGTTATTCCAAATCTATTTACTTTTTGCGTAATTATTTTATATATTAATTGCGTTGTTTTGTTTTTTTTGTTTTTTTTGCGTAATTATTTCGAAGAGAAGCTGATTCTACTTCCGTTTTGTAGTCTAGGGTACTTGACAGATGTGGTTACCTTTTCCCGACTATCCACCTGTCAGACTAGTTGTCCTCTCCCTGCTGAACCGGGTGGGGCTGTCAGGGCTTGTTATCGTGCTGACAGGAGAGGAAACTCTGCATATTGTTATGCATAGTTTCAGGTATGTAGCTACTGTAAATCAGAGACATGCGAAGCATTCAAAACAGACTTACATGACGGTGAACATCCATCCGCCCACGCTAACATTCATACATTCAGTACACACACCTCAGGATCACTGGACTGGGCGGTCTGCTAGCAATATGCTGTCTTGAAAACTACTTTGTCCGTTTAGAAATTCATTTTAACTCGTTCTGAATTGTTACTGTGTTTTACTTCATGCTGTATGGAGCATGTAATCGTTTAATGTTGATATTAAACGGTGTACTACACGTTTCATGTCTTTACGTTTGTTGCAAAATGTCCCAATTAAAATCAGTAAGACTAAACAGTCGTGTTTCATGTTATTAACGATACAGATCACGATGGCGCCACCCGTGGTCACCCCACTGGCCGAATGTAAAGTATAAACAGTAGCTATGCATTTCATCCAATTCCATCAGCCTGTTGTTCCGAGATCAGACAGCGCGTGCCCTCCGGTCAACATATCAAAACAAAGTGAAGAAAGAAGATGAAAAAGACTACCGTTAAGTAAAATATTATTTAGTCAACGAAGAGGGGAGAATATGTGTCTTGACATGTGTTTTATGCCAATTGGTTACAATATGCTGTTACAGCAGCTTTTTCATGTATTTGAACACGTTTCGACAGTTAGCTAGCTAACGTCGTTAGCTGGTGCTTGTGTATGTTATGGCAATTTTCAGGCGATGACGAGAAAGTCCACAGACATCTCTTTTTATTTTAAGAAGAATGGTACAGTAGGAGGAGTGAAAGGGATGGTACGGGAGCAACAGAGACTTAATAAGGAGGAGCATAGAGGAGTTAGGCAGTATGACAACTCAAACTCAAACTTTATTTATATAACCGAGGTTGACCAAATTGCTGTACTGTACAGATTTAAAAAAACAAAACAAAAAACCTAGCAAGAATGATAAAAGTGACCCATACAATGGCAAAAATGACAAAAAATAAGAAAAATACCAAAATACAAAACACAATGTAATAAAATTAAAGTAAAATAATTAAAAATCTGAAAATGTATTGAAATAAAATTTTGCCAAATCCACTTACACTTAATTAAAAGCCAGGGGGAAAAAATATGTTTTAAAGCCGATTTAAAAACATCCAATGATCATGCAGACTGGATGTGAAACGGCAGGTTATTCCAGAGCCTCGGGGCCACTGCCAAGAGGCTCTGTCACCTTTGGTTTTAAGTCGAGTTTTAGGGTGGCCAGTAGCAGCTGATTGGTGGATGTCAGTAACCTGGCAGGGCTGTGGAGGAGCTCAGTTAAATATTGGGGGGCTAGGCCATTCAGAACTTTAAAAACAAACTTTGTACCAGCTGTAGGCGGTGCAGGAGTACTGGTCCAGGCCAAAATAAAGCGAGTTACAGTAATACAGTCTGGTGTTTTTTGTATTTACATCTGAAGAGGGGTTCAAACTTTGGAAAAAGGCAACCTTCAAAGATGGAGGACTTTTAGGCCAAATCTGAAGCACATTCTAATGCAGTGTTAGCATGGGCAGAGTATGAAAAATTCACTGCAAGGACATCCCCTCTCTCTGCCTCCTTAAATGCACAATAAAATAAATTAGTGAAGTAAAACAGAGAGTACATTTAAGTTGTTGGAGAAACCCTGCTCCTCACAGCTAAGGAGAACATAGAACAGGAAGCACATAAAGAATCAGCAGGTGAGAAGAAAGGAAATTTTCTCGTTATTATGGAACTGCTAGCCAAACACAATCCCACAGTCAAAAGAAAAATGACAAGTCAAAGAAATGCAACCTATATTGGGTATGGCACAAAATGAAATAATTGATTGTCTAGCTGAAATGATCCGCACTTCAATAACTAGTGAAGTTGCCCAAAGTGAGGCTTTCAGTATTTTGGTTGATGAGGTGAAAGACCTAACCAGAAAAGAACAGATGTCCTTTGTAACAAGATACTATTGCAATGCGCCAGTATGCGAGAGCTTCTTTGCCTTTGAGCCAGAACAGCGCCTCCATGCTGCAGCACTTTCACAGAGAATCATTCAAATTCTGCAGAAGGACTACGAAAACCACCTTTTAGGGCAAGCATGTGACGGAGCCTCAGTCATGAGCAAGCAAAACACAAGTGTGCAAGCACACATAAAATCAGAGGCCCCATTAGCTGCATGATAAGCACGTACAGTTAGAAGCATTTGCACAATGACAGGGTTTTTATGACTTTGCTTTTATTACACAATGGATTTAAGAACAAAAACCAATCAAGATGTGATCAAAGTGTAAACTTTTAGATTTAAATGGAGAGGTTTCAAAAACTTATAGAATTTTCTATTTAGGAAAAACAGGCATTTTAGGCAAAACACCTCTGTTTAAATATAATAAATATACCTGAATGGTATATTTATCCAGGACTCACTGCAGCTACCTTGCTGGTTGTTGTAATTTTGTCTTTATTTTCTGAAAAGCAGCTTTGTTAGTGAGTTAGTCAGGTCACTGATGGGGTCATTGAAGAACATGTCATTTCTTTGCCTTCAAAAGTGTTCATGTTTATTATAACATTTTGACCCAAGGCAGATAAGCCTTCAGGTGACACGCTTGCTTGGAGCCCAGAGCTCCTTCTATCTGCACATACAACTTAAGGTACTACATTTATATTGCACATATCACACATGAAGAGCAGAGGAGATGAAGCAAAGGGTCTTCAGGCTTTCAGATGGAAAGACTCCAAGTGGACAAAAGATCTTAGGGCCAGATGTTAGGAATGGTCGGGAACCATCCCTCCTTCTGCCCCAGCAGCTGGAGTTCTTGGATCAAAGGGTTGGAACGTCTGTGATGGGTGGTTCCCAGCTGATGGCCCTGCAGCTGGCAGAGGTGCCAGAGTCCTGCAGGCAAAGAACACCTGCATTTAAATGATATAGTAACATACATACAGCTTTATTACACAAAGTACTTCATGTAAACAGTACTTTGTCTGTTTCTTGAATTAGGTATGTGTAACGTACTTTTTCTATTGGCTGTTTTGCTGAAATGACGCCATTAAAAAAATGTAGAAGGAAGATATAATTTGCTGTGTAAATTTGAATTTTCTTAACATAGAAATGTTTTGCATAGTGCAACAAAATGTTGTGTTAGAGCAGACATATGTGCTAATCTTTAACCCTAAAATTACTAAATAAAGTTTTCAAACCACAAACTTATTAAGATAGATTTTAATGTATGAGTAGAATGAAGAATTTCTTTCTGGATGTCTGCTGTCGGTTGCTTTCATGCTGAAAGTCCTGAGATTCAGTGTCTCCAGGTGTTTCAGTAAGACCTTCTTGGCCTTTATTTTGTTTCCATCAATCAAACCCGTGTGCAGAATTTCCAAAGAGTTCTCCTTCAATTTTATTTTATTTTTCAAAGAACATTATCTCTTACATATTGTGGGCAAAGATTATGTTGTCTTTTTTTATGTCTTTATAATATAATCATTCCTCTTGGGATCCACTTGAGATCAAATTAATGATTTGTACATTTTTACTCTGATCAGCTCTCCCACGTTTGACTCCTCTTTTTATTATTTTATTCTGTATAGGAAAATTAAATGCATAAATATATAATGCATAAATGCACAATAAATATACTTTGCATAAATAATAACTTGAACTTCAAATTTTGATGTTCACAAACATTTTCTTTCAAAATCTAATAATACTTATGCAAATTTTTTTTAGTTTTTTCTTTTAATTGGTTAATTGGTTCATTAACTCTTAATAGAATTGTTTTTGTCAAAGTGATTCCCAAAACATCTAAAGAAGAGAAACAAAATACGTTTTACTCAGGATCAGAAGTGTTTTGCTTTTGACATCTCCTGTATTCATGCCAGAACATCTTGATGCTTAAAAATTATGCCAACGTCAAAGATGCATACAGCTCCTGTGCATGACCTGCACTGGCAAGGTGGGTCGTGATCTGGTCTTTCTCTCCTCAAACCCATCCTTAGGAGGCAACCTGTGATGAAAATGACCGTGAGGAGTCAGTAGCAAGAAGCTGAAGAAAAAGAAACTGTGGAGGCTACAGACTGGGATGCACTCTGTGGAGATGACATCGATGCCATGACTCTCTGTGTAACTGACGATATTGATTTCTGTGTGGACAACATCATCCCCAACGGAACAGTGAGGTGTTTCCCAATAACATACAGGTCACAAAGTCAGCTTTCTTTCATTTGCGCAATACTAGGTAATGAGGATGCAGAAACATTAATCGACACCTGTGTTACTTCTCTGAATGCAGGTTTACTTGCTGTTCCACAAGTCTGTAGGTCTAGAAAGGGTGGCAGAGCCTTTAGCTGTCAGGCTCCTCTATATGGAATCAATTTCCAGCCTCGGTCCAGAAGGCAGACTCCCTCTCTACATTTAAGGGTAGGCTGAAGACCTTCCTTTTTAATAAAACCTTTAACTCTGTAGTCTCTTAGTCAACACAACTATATAGTGCCTTCTAGTCTAGTGACCACTCAAGGCACTTAGACCAGCTCCAAGTTATGCTGCTATAGGCCTAGGCCACTGGGGGGACTCCTGTTGTACACCCTGTTTTTTCACCCTGTCTGTCTCATCTCAGTCTTGGATCGTCCCAGATCATTTCAATAGCATTAACATTATCTATCTGTGTAGTATCTCTCCCTGCTTGTACTGCAGGTCCTGCCACAATGATGCTGGGTCCTACCGTGATGATGCTGGGTCCTACCATGGTGATGTTGGGTCCTACCATGGTGATGCTGGGTCCTACCATGGTGATGCTGGGTCCT
>JBAMYA010045173.1:0-11908 GCA_037176975.1 Arrhamphus sclerolepis
TCATTTATTAGATATAACTGAGATAAAAATCTCTTTGTCTCTCCAAGTGAAGTGGAAGCACACACATTTGCAAACATAGACAATGGTATGATATTAAATATGTATGTCATGTAATTCCTTCTTGAAGATTGTGATTTTATTTTCCACCGTTAAGGATTTTTTTTCATTCCCCATAATTGTCCACTAGATGGCAGTGGTGTCAGATTGACTTTCTTCAGTTGTCCAAACTTCTTTGCTTCCTTTCTAGCACACATGGTGAAAGGTAATCAGTCTTTCTGTTGTCTTTGATGAACAGTTCATTTTGTTGAAATTCTTGAATTTACCATATACAATCTTATATATGTAGTGCAGGAGGATATAACATTAATGAGAGTATATTCAAAGTTCACTGACTATAGCTAGCTAAACATTATTAACTATTACAGTTTGATATCAGGGTGTAAACCATTTTTAAATAAAAGTGTGTTTGTATGTGTGAGAGTTTCAGCTGATGACTGAATGGTGAATTTTGATGATGACGGAAGAGGTGGATTTTGTGGAAAGGAATTGATAAACTGAATATGGAACAAACCCTCAAGTTAAAAACTGAGACCAGAAGATGTCAACATTTCAGTTATTTAAGGAAAGGACTGGATATCGTTAAAATCTTTCCTGAACAAGTGTTACAAAGGTTTTCATGTCCAACATGTGTGGTCATTTAATTTGAGAATATGTAATCCTCAAAGAGGCATAGTGGTGGCAGAGAGAGAGAGAGATAGATATTAGTATTAATAAAATGATATTAGTCTGTTATTACATTATTGGCTCAGTTATTACATTTTTTTTATACCAGCTAATGTAATAACCAGCCAATAACGTAATAAGTTATTACGTTATCGATTCAAGACTGTTATTACGTTATTGGTCTATTACATTTTAAAAATGGCTCATTTATGTTATCAGCGTTATTACATTATCGGTCGTTGTTACGTCATTGGCTTCTACAGGACCATAAATATTAGCAAATGTATTTTTTCTTTAGTTGATAGAAACTTTAATGAAATGAAATCTTTCATTTGGGTCTATGATGGAAGAGATGTGGACCAGTGGGATGTTTTTTTATTTTTTTCATTAGTATAAGAACTCCTCTTTGTTTGCTATTATATGTTGGATGAAAAAATAATTTTACAGTACAAGAAAAGGGTGTGAAAAAAATCTTAAAAAGCTGAATAAACAAACCTGGGGATTTTACAGTTACCATCTTAATGAAATTAAAGGCTTGGTATAAAACTTGGTGATGGGGATGGTCCTTGATGTGAATTTGTGGGGATGAGAGGGTTGAGTTTTATTTAACAATACACCAGATTACATTAGAAGAGCCATAAAGCTGTCCTTCAATTTAAAGTTTATCCACACTAATAAATGCACGTTTATTGTGTTATTTTATAATGGGGAAGAGAATTATGCATCACTTATTTATTTCACGAGGGAAGTGATCGTGGAGTTCATATTTCATGCCTTTCTGTTCTTTTCCTTTGCTCTTTGGTGATGATGGGATGAAGGTCGTGGAAGGTGATCTGATTAATGGAGTCTGAGATGTGATTTCATGAGTCTTTGATCAGTGTAAATTCCCATGATGATAACGCTATCTACTATTGTCTCTTTCTGTATTTTGTTTGCTTTTTCACAAGTGTTTTGACAGTGGATTGAAGCGCGCTATTGGATTGATGATCTCTTTAAAGTTGATTGTATGATCCTTTTATGTGGGAAAAGAAAAGTTGGAACAATAAATCTTTTACCTCTTTTATAATGTCCCTGTTACTTCTAACAGTCCTTAAAAGAGATCCTGGTACTTTGTTCCATTGCTCCTACAAACATGTAAACGTGAGAAGTGTTCAACAGTACACATCACTGTCTGGAAAGAAACAAATGTCAGACTAAATTTAATAATCATTGTTTAGTTTATTTACTTAAATTTTCCATATCATTTCAACTTTTCCTCTCATTTGTTGTTGTAAAATGAATATATCAGCTTTTGTTCAAACTGTGTCTTTGCATACACGAGTATCAAATCTTCATTTTCTGAGCCTTCAGACCAGCAGAGAGCAGCATCACACCAGAATTTCCAGGCCATTTGTATCTCATGTGCAGCTTAAGGATGGACAGCTGCATCAGTGTTCAGCTATCCAGTCTGACCACAGACTGATTTTCTAATACCAGCAGATCTGCAACCATATTTTTTGGCACTTAGGTGTAAAACTGATTACCACCTGGTGGTGAGTTGGATCAGATGGGAGGGAAGAATGCCGGACAGACCAGGTACACCCATGTGTTAAGTACGCTTGGCTGAGTCCTCTAGACCTACAGCTCTTGTCACCAGTAAAGCTTCTCCAGGCTGGGGACATTGAGTCTGAATGGGTAATTTCCCATGCCTGCATCCGCTACAGAGCAGACAACTATAAGAGATCGTTCCTACCCAAAGCAACCATCTAAATTAACTCCTTAAAGAAACGTGTTTACTGACAGTAACTGCAACATATGATTTCCTTTGGGTGTTAATATAATATGAAGTGCAATATGGGGATTGGAGCTAATGCTGGTGGCAATCCCAGTCCAAATGGTGGATGTGTGTGAACTGTTGGTTTTGTGCTTGTTTATGTTTGTACCTGACCGGGTTGCTGCAAAGAATTACCTCTCAAGGGACCAATAAATTTTTCTAATTCCGTTCTCGCCGTGCTACTCGCCTGCATGTTTTTTTGTTTTTTTTTTCTCAGATCCTCCAGCTTCCTCTTGCAGTACATCCATCCATTGCTTGGACGGGTGGATGTTGTTGGTATACTGCGAGTTTCTTGTCTCTCCTTTTAATCAAAATACAACAATATTTGACACCTAGTAAAATCAATAAAACAAATAAACACTTCTCTTTATTTTTGGTATGAATTAGTTAAGGATGACTGCATAGGCCATTTTACTGCAAAAATACTATAGGTCTAAAACAGTCTTGATGCTCCATCCTTTTACACTCTTTTTACACTTTTATAGAACTTATAGATACGATATACAACACATTTACACGGTAGTGTCATATTTACTGTGTAGATACAGGTTTGGTACCACCCAACTAGTCTTTTAATGAAATGGCATGAAAGAAAATAACCAGATTTTCAACAACTGTTTCTTCAAACTAAAGTGACAAATAGATGGTTATAAGACAATCTGTCAGTAACCCTGTTAGGTTTTTGTTTGTTTGTTTGTTTTTTTTCAGAAAATACAAAAGATAATGTTTTGGTGAATCAACCAACATTTTTAAAATTACAAACAAAGTCTATAATAAGCAAACATCCCGTAAACGTGAACCAAAATTTACTATCTATGCTTGATAATAAAGATTTTTATGTGGCAAATACAAGCTTAACATAAAGAAATATGGCGCATCCTCCTCCTTCTTATTACATCAGAGTGCATTAACAGTCATATGTTACCTGTAACATGAGTCATACTGTCCACCAACGCTATTGAGTAAATATTTCATAAACTCTACAATTGTGTCATATGAAATACGTTCATGGCAGCTTCATGTAAGCATGGGCCTCAGAGGGCGGAAAAAAGACCTGCTCCCCAAGCAGAAATTGTCTAGATTATAGATGAAATCAAATCAACTGTTCCTTAGCCCAAGGCCAGTCTGTCCACTAAATTTCAAGGTTTCCAGCTGACAGACATTCTGACATGGAATAAAACATAACCTCCTTCAAAGAGGAGTTAAAGCCTCAACTGTCATTCAAATACAGCCATTTATACCAATATTTGACATGTCAGTGTATGTAATGTAATATAAATGACGTAAAACACATCAGCCTGTATGTAACTAGATAAATCAACATTATATCCTGTGTCTTTTGTCTGTTTAGGTATATGTTTCAGTGTTCGCGTCAACATGAGGTTGATATAATTAAACTTTAATAAAACTTTGTATAATTATACATACATCCTCAGTGTTTATTATACTGTACTGTATAGTTTCTGTTTGTCTACAAACTGTACAGTAGGACTTTATAGCGAATACGCTGCTGTGTTTTTTTGTCCATCCTGCTTCCCGGACAGACAGAAACATACCAGAGGACAGAGAGGTATTTCATGGAAAAGGAACTTTGGATGTCGTAGATTTGTATAAATGACACTGGTCAAGTCTCTGTTATCTTTTGCTGGACTTTTCAAAATAGATAAATAAAGACTTTGTCCTCGGGTCTATAAAGTGAAGTCCTGTTTATGGTCAGCAGATGAAACATTTATCCAAAAGGCTGAAGCAAGGCAACTAGACTTGTAGAATTTTCTTGAAGACGTTTCGCTGCTCATCCAAGCAGCTTCCTCAGTTCTAACTGTTTGGTGGGAAACCAGGTGTATATGTGGTGGACGACCTCAGTGTTGGTGAGTCTAATGATCGGCTAACAACTATGCCATTCTGTGGAGAGGTTGATTGGTTTCTCCAATGTACAGGACCTGTACATTGGAGAAACCAAACAACCTCTCCACTACACTTTCCATTGGACCACCAAAACTATAATTCCAATTCAAATGTAACCCTACTTTTATGCTTCAGTATCTCCCATGTTCAATAACACAGATGTTTTAGCAAAGACATGGTTACAACATTGTTATAGCATTGCTTCTCTGTTCCTGTGGATCTGTGGGTCTGAAAGTAAGTTAACAAGCAACACAGCAAACACATCCTTCCATCCATGTTGTTAGAAACTAGAGATTATGGAAGTAATAAAGGACTGAAAATAAACTGGAGGACCACTGGTTGTCAGAGAAACATGCATTCTTGTTTTCCTACTTCTGAGGTCAAAAAGTCTTCTACAAACTCACTTAACCCCATAACCCAACAAGCTGTCAGCAGTGGCCTTTCCTCTTGCAATCTGTGGCTGGATCAAGAACTCTATCAGACCCACCCACAGGTTGTCAAGATCAGCTCACCCACCCTCCTGCTCAGCACTGGCTCACCACAAGGCTGTGTGTTAAGCCGGCTCCTGTGTTCCATCTACACTTACGATTGGACCACCAAAACTATAATTAAGTATGCTGACGACACCACCTTGGTGGGTCTCATCGCTGGGGGGACGAGTCAGCCTACAAGGACAGGGTGCAGCTGCAGAGAGGCTGGTGTGCCAAAAAAAAACAAAACACAAATATGTCTTAACACCAAATAATAAAAATAAAAGTAAGAAGGTAATCCTTAACTTCAGGAGGTAAAACACGAGCCCCACTGGAGGTGAAAAGAGTGTCAGATAGAGTGTTTTTCAACCCTGGTCCTCAAGGCACACTGTAAACACACTAAAGTAAAAAAAAAAAAGATACTTTGGTAATATGCCAATTAGCTATTTTCTTTAAAATAACACCCAATATTGAAGATGTTGAAATGAAATTTGAAGTTACTTTAGTGATTTGCATGGCACTGTCTCCAGAACATCTCTGGTTCAAATGGACTCCCAAACTCAAAAGTTGTCAACTTCTTGAAAAACCAGATGAATATATTTTTTCCCGTGGTATCATTCCCTCCTTCTTTGCAGAGTGGTCCACCCACCACCCACATTTTTTTTATACTTAAATATATACTAATTTTCAAAAATGCTTACTTAGTTCTGTCAAATGTTTTTTTCTTCAGCTCCATATTCTTGTCCAAATATGGCCACTCTCAGTTACAAACAAACAAAACAACTTGACAACACCAGATTTGAGGCTTCAAAATAACAACTTACATTCTTCAACCCTGAAAATACACAAAATGTAAAAAAGTCTTTTCTCCTGATTTCCAAATCTCCACTGGGAAATTACAGTTTAGCTTATAAGCAGAAGGTTCATCACTGGAAAAAAGGTCGTTTTGTTTTTAAGTCTGAAAGTGGCTGCATTACCAAGCTGGCTAAATAAAAGGGTCATCTGCTAATGTAAAGACCTTCTCATGTCCCAAATTCACTGCCTGGAGAGCAACAACAATGTGATGCTGAGTTTAATAGCCACTTTTATAACTTTTATCATTTGGCCCACCTGCTAACTATTTACTTACTTGTACTTTTCCTATTTTTGAGTGGAACTTGAAAATGTCAATGAAAGGGACGACCAAAAGCTGTCCTTACATCAGTCTTTACAAGGCATATACAGGTGAGCACCGATAACCCGCGTGTGCAGTTGCCTGCATTTTGGTTTAACTCGTGCCTTATACATGGACCCCAATATCTTGCACCCGGAATTTCACACATCTTGTGGAAATTTGAACCAATCTGTCAAAATTGGCCGTGACTTTGAAGACAGAGCAACCATCACAGGAGTTGTCACGCCTCTCCTGGCCGGCCAGCCCAGGTATTGTTTAGCCGATTTTTGGGGGTAAATCTACTTAACCGCCACAATGTCACCTTTGCGGGTAGGCCTATCTTTTTGACATTTTTGAGTTCAGATTAATAGATTTTAAGGCATTTTCAAAGTATTTATTTGTTACAAACCTGCCAAGACATGCATTCCCTTGGGAACAGGGTGAGATAGAGCAGGGAGGAAGAAGGCAAGATACACAAGTTTGCAAGTTAGTTGAAAATACCAGGAAATGGTATGCAAATACTCTATATATCCCCTTATATATATCTTGCTATTTTCCAAAATTTGTCCTGAACTTGCGAGTACTGCTCAACTTGCAGGTTGATGTCTTGGACCCTGACTTGCTTGAGTTATCAGCGTTCACCTGTAGCATTAAAATGCAATATTAATTGCTAAAAATTCATAGAGTTTATACTGTACATAGTTAACACTACATTTAGCTGCTATGAGAAAAAAAAGTCCAAATTTTAAAAAAAGAAAAGAAACTGGAACTGGTATTTCACGTGTGTGGTGTTACCTTAAGTAACAGCAATCAACTGGTAATTCACATTTTCTCAAGCTCTTCACATCAAGAACAGTTTCCTATTATTAACAGAATGCCATCAACTGGGCTAACTGGTCAATACAAATATGCCGTTACTATTTGAATATTACCCTTTGAGAAAATAATGTCAACATCAGCATCAGTATTCATCAAAAATAACAATGTAATCAAGTGTGATTTACATTAAGTACATTGTAACTGTACACTGTTTTAAGCATAAAGTATATATTCTTACAAAGTGGTTGTGGAGTGTCGTGCCGTAAGTGTTTGCAAGCGGTTAGCTTCAATTTGAGAGTGCTTGTGTATGAGGCTTTGTACAGCAAGTCTGTATCTGGCAGACATTAGGTTGTATAGTAACGGATTGACAGCAGCACTGAGGTAGAAGAAGACAGATGACACCAGATTAAAATACTGCGACAGGTAGTATAAAACGTACTTGTGTGTGTCAGGGTGTGAGGATGTGCTGTTGAAGTTTGTGCTATTGTGTGTGTAATCAATGTACAGTTCAGTGAGTCCTGCAGAATATATGTTTGTGCTGGCAGTGGGAGGTATGTTATAAGATAAAACATTTTGTGCTGTTATTGAAATAGCTGTCCTGGTTTGCATTTTGCGCTTAGTGGCGTTTGGTGTTTGCAATTCAAGCATTTGATTTGATCTGCCATGTTGTGTAGCATGGGCTGAATTGTGTGTCTCCATATGTGCATTTGTTTCTACGTCTGGATGCAGATTTTTAGGATCTGTGTTTGCATGTCGCAGTTCATTTCTTGTAACAGCATGAGACTTCAAGCGTGTCTCTGTGCCCATGTCATTGCTGTGTGTGCTGATTTTGACTTCGGTATTTGCACACTTGTCACAGAATCTTTTATCTGTCTCTGTTAGTGTGTGAGTAGTCATCTTTCCAGTCTGAGTGAGGGCATCAAAGAAGTGTGTGTCCGAGTCAGGGTGCCTCGATGGCATAGAAACCCGGTGAATGTCAATATCTCCGTCGTCAACGCTGACGTCAGCAAGGACGTCAGTATCAAAGTGTGGGTTTGTGTCTGCGTATGCTTCCTGTCTGTCAGCACCATTGCCGAGAGAAAGGGAGAATATGGTCCGACCAACATGAAAGGGCAGCCAACACAGGACAAACGCCAAGACAATCACTCCTGGAGGAGGCGAAGAGACAGAGAAACAGAGAAATGTATGAGACAGCTGTTGTCTTATTGACTTAAAACATCTAATTCATACAATTGTAGTTTTGTTTTAAGTGGAATTTTCTTCAGGGAGGAAGTGTGATGCAGAGGCTAACAGCTAATAGCTGCAAACTCTTACCAATCTTCATACTAGTTTCATACTATAATGTTTAGTTCAGTTCCTGTGAAATTTATTTGGTTTGAGTTGTTTTAGATGGTGAAATTTCACTCCTCTACTGCTCTTTCTGAGACACTGTTAGTCTAGTCCTCCATCAGACCTTCTGTTTGATTCACAAAATTCAGAATTTGTGTGTGCCGTTTACTGCAGGTTAGACATTAAAGACTAATGTTTCACGTCACTTCACTAAAAATCATTTTTAAAAAGTAAATAATCCCGTTGGTGGGCCACGTGCATGCTGATGCTGCTGCTTCTCTCTTCCATTAACTGAGCAGAGTAGCAGCTGAGAAAGCTGCCTTGTGACATAAGACGTAAAACCTTTGCACTTGCAGCAGAGCTGGAAATGTCATAAAAATGTTGCATTTGCTTTTAAAAAAGAAAGAAAAAAGAAAAAAAAGGATCTAAAATGTAAATCTCAGTGAAACAACTGTAGTTAAATACTGCCTCTGATCATGCTAAATATGCAAATATTGCTGTGTCAAGCATTTGATTATTAGAGTCTGTAGGACAATTACTATTTAGCCACCCACATCATATACATCTGCTGTAAATGTTGGCAAACTGCTATCATACTCCGTAGCTAGCATAAGTTTGATAAACAAAAGTATAAACAGTCAAAGTCTTGCATCATCAGCAGCAGACATAAAAAGTGTGATGAAGATTTGACATTAATTACATCCAAACCTGAGAGAACCTTTAAAGTGATTAAAATGCAGCAGCAAGCAAAAATAACTGTCGTAGCAGTTTATATCAGTTTTATGTTTTCCAAAACACTATGGACGGATGTAATAGCAGCTGTGTGTTTTTTCCTCACCAAGCATTTTAACAGTATTTCGGTGACTCTGGTCTCTTCTACTGCTTTTTGGACGGAGCCATAGTGTCCGTCCAATCAGGCTGTACACCAGACCCAGGATGCTGAGGGGTATTAGGAAGTACAAATTGGAAAGAATCAACATGGCTGACAAGAGGCCAGAGGAGATGGCAAAGTCTGTGCAGCGACACTCTCTCCTGTCAATCTGTCTTCCATGGCTTGCATCAGTGCTCTCTTCTTTTCCTCCTCCCTCATCTTCTTTCTTTTTATTTTGCTGATCTCCCACAAATTCCATCCTCCCTTTCCCCTTGCTGCTCTCCACAACCACTTGTTTTTCGTTCTTCATTCCACTTTTATCTCCTTGTTTCCTTTCATGTTCTCCCTCTAGTTTACTCTCCCATTTGTCCTCAGACCGCTTAAATTCTTCCATTTCTGCGCCCCATTCCTTTGTCTCTTTCTCTCCTCCAAACTTTATTGCCTCTAAACCTGCACCCAGCAGGGCCATGTGAGTGCCTCCTCTTTCCCCTCCACTCACAGGTAATCCTCCCTGTTCTCCCTCCCACAGGAGTCCAAGCTTCTCTGCCCCAACTTCCTCCACCCCAACCATGACCAACACTGGTGCAGCACTGACAGCTGCACCCAGCCACAAGCAGCCAATAATAGTTCTGGTTCTACGACGCGTCACCACGGTTTTGGCTGTGATTGGCCAGCAGACTGCCAGGTACCTCTCCAGGGAGAGGAAGGTGATGTGGAGGATGGTGCAGAAAGTACAACACTCTGAAAGGAACATGGTCAGCTTACAGGCGAGGTCTCCTAAGGGCCAGGGTCTGGGCCTCCAGAGCTGTGAGAGAGAGAAGAATGTGTGTGATTAGCCGACTATTTAATTACGCTTCTGTTCTTCCCTGCCTAGATAGTGCAAAACACACCTGCTACTTCACTAATTCATATCATATCATTTATGTAAAATCCAAGTGCATTACACACAAACAGGCTTGTTTGGCAGTAATTTAGTGAAGCAGCTAAATAACTGATTACACATTGGTTCGGTCAGTCTAAACTGGCACAAAAACTTGCAGCCACATCAGTGAGTAACCAGGCATGTGCACATTAACCTGCCAGGAAAGAATGCTAACGGTGCCAGCACTGCTAGCATCTGCCATGCTGTACAAAGCAGTTAGACATACTTTGATGGACGCAGTCATATTACTTCAAAAGGTTAATTTTACTCTCATTTGAAAGCTCATCATTTTATCGTTAAAAACAACTCAATGTAGTTCTTTTCATTAGTACAAACGGCAGTGTTTCAACAGGATAACCAGAACCCAAGACAACGACCAAACTATGAAAAAAACAATGAAAAAAACCATCAAAGGAGGAATGAGACAAAAGACATTATATAGGCTTACAACAATGAAGGGATAAAGAGAAGCAGGTGTAAACAATGATCAGAGGAGAGAAGAGAGGATGTACAACAGGAGAAGTTCTGTGAAATTAAGACAACTAAATAAGCCTCAGTAACTCAAAACCAAGACCATAACAAACATGTTACCTCCTGTTCAAAACATTTAATTTATGCTCCATTTCTCCATTAGAGACTGCAGCACTGGAAACTGCCCTTTGATTCTGCCTCCACCCTCCAACTGCATTCACAGCTGATTCCTCAGAGGTGGAATATTACCTTCCCACTTCATGCTTTTCACAAAGATGATCATTTTCCTCGTGTTCAGGGATCATGGCCGGCAACAAGTTTACGTCTCTGGTCACTGACTGTCTCTAATTCAGTCACTGCTGAATATACACTAATATATATTATTAAAAAGCGGCCTCAGTTTCACAGTCACTGCTGGCGTTTGCAACATTTCTGGTGCTGCAAGAAGAAGGTGGAGGTTTCAGCTTCAGCCCACTGTGGCTCTTTCTGGGTTGCCAAGGAGGAGAACTGGGATTGTCGAACTGCTAGTACCCTCTAGTGACTGACAAAGATCATAACAGAACTAGTCCAGAGCATCTAAAGTTTGCTCATCACTTGGACTTTGTCCCTTTTGTAGCTTCACGCTTGCAGTTTTTTTGCTAGGTGTTCTAACATAGAGCTGTCTCTCACTGTCTCTCACTGTCCCCAAAATGTCCTGATTCATCCTCTTTGCAAAGTTTGCACCCATTGTCATATCTGTGCTGCGACCTTCCAGATCACCGTTTTACACAACACCCATTTAACCTCTCTTACGCTTGTTACTGCCACCTTAGGCTGGAAAAAAAGACATTATAATACTGGGGCCCAGTGTGGAACCTTGAAGTACCCTGCATCTAAGTCAGGAAATAGTTGAAAAATAATTGCCTTAATGGGCAAAGGATTTTCTTTCGGATAAGTGAGTCTTTAGTCTTTAAACGGCTATAGTTTTATTTCTACATAAAAGTAAACAAAAAAAGACTAGTCAGATTCTAAAATCAACAATTAAAGACAAGTAATGAAAAACTGAGGAGGTGATTTTCTGTGCTATGGCACTATTTGACAGTAAAAGATTTTAAACTATTTTTTTTTTCTCTAAGACTTCAAATAGAAAAGGTATCTTGGAAATGGTGATAAAGTTAGAAAGAACAATAGAATCAAGATTGATGAGGGACCCTATTCCAACAATGTTTGAAAGCAGCTGGGACGCAGCTAGGCATCAGACAGGAATAAATCAGATCAACAATACATGGCCCAAGGGTTTTAATAACGTCCTTGAGGAGATGGGGTCACAGGAGGGAGCAGAAAATTGAATGAACGCCGACAAAAGCGAGGGAACAATCAAAGGGAGGACAATGGCTTTAAACAACTTGAAGGAAAAGCAGGAGAAAGGGAGGAAGGATATTCACAAGATGAG
>JBAMYA010045174.1:0-11907 GCA_037176975.1 Arrhamphus sclerolepis
CTCAGAGTTTGTTGACTCTGAGTTAGTTTTTTGACTCGGAGTTTGTTGAACCTCCTTTGTGAAACAGACCCCTGGTCACAAATGAATGAGTGCTTCATGTGATATAAAGACATCTTTATATGTCTACGACCTCAGGTCTTAGAGCATTTCAAAAGCAGAGCCCTTCCCACAGTGCTGCAACAAGTTTAGCCGAAGGTTTGGAGTCCAGTTGGACCAGTTACTTGGTGCCAGGTCTGCAGCAATGACAGCTGAAAATGAGAGTTGTTAACCGAGGCATGGTCTGTCACTGTCCAGGATCTGTCTCTGGGTGACTGAGCAGCTAATCCTGGAAGCTCCTGCCAGCTTGTTCTTGTTCCTCTCCAGCAGACAAACATGATGGTGGATCACACACCAGCCAACCAGACATAGCGACTCTGTAATCAGCTCCTAAACATTAGGAGAGATTCCACATATGGTTAATGTGTAGTGTTGTGGTGATGTTAACCTGCTGACACTCTTTAAGACACTTCAAATTTCAAATACCGCCCGGCTCTATGTGTGTTTGTGTTCCCCTGCAATGTTTTTAGCATATTTATTGATGTCACTGACCCCAGCGTCCCAAACAGAGATCACATGGCACATAACCGCAAACACACATGCCCTCGTTTACTGCGGTCCTGTGCAACCAGAGCTCCCTCACCCTTTTCCCTCAGACAAGCGATTACACAAAGCCACACGTGGTGTCGAATTAGAGTTTTGTTACGCCTGAGCCGGTACAGTGACAGGTTGGGAAATTGGCTCGGATGCTGTTCTGACTGCAGCAGCACAAATTTTGTTGAGGTTATTATTACAACCGCCGAACTGAATTCAGGAAGACTGAAGTGGTTATGGCAGTTACAGATGTGTTTCTTTCTGACAAACATTACAGGATGAATGTCAAAGCAATGAAAAACATAAACTGCATACTTTCATAATTCAGCAGCAAGAAGATCCATGTTCAGCCTCAGTAGCTCTCAGTTTCCTGAGTGACTTTACTAATATCTGGTTCTGGTGGACTTCTGGTCCATTCTTCTTAACAATGCTGCTTTCTTTTCTTCATTGAGGTTTTGATCCTATCTTTCAGTCAGATGTAGATCTACTTTGTTTGGGATCACATGACCCAGTTTCAGTCAAACTGTGGGTTAATAGTGGGTCTGAGTTGTTTCTGCTGAGATGTTGCAACGTGGTGTAGACCATTAATTCCAAACAACTCAACTTTGATCTCATCTGTCAAAACATCTGCTTTTCTAGAGACAGCTGATCCATTCATGAAGGTCTGATGATCAACCACACCTGGCTGCAACTTAAACCCTCTGGAAGCAGTAAGATGATACTTAAGATTTCCCACATCATTTTCTATGTAGTGTATCAGTGGTTCTCAAACTTTTCATACTGAGTACCACCTGCCATTATACTGACTTCTCCAAGTACCACCTTTGTGAGTAACATTACTGAAATTCCCTTTGTGGGGTTAATTAAGTATTTTGAATTTAATTTCATTAAGATGTAGTAATGTATACATATCTTATTACCTATAATCAGTTTACAAAGGAGGCTTGATTATTCTTAAAATTTATTTAATTTTAACTATAGTCGGTAATCAACTGTGTATCAACTGTTTTTCTTTAAATCAAATAACAACAAACACAAGTCTGTAGTAAGATCTTCAGCAACAAAAATGTGAGATCTGGCCATTGTGAGAGCAGAAGATTGTTCCTAATGAATAATCAGTCTATATTAACAACATACATACTTTTCTCATTATTTTCAGTGTCTTCACAAGTCAATATTACAGGTGGAATCAGAAACATTCACCTCTGAACATTTTTAGGCCAAATAAAATATATCATTGCTGATTTCACAATGCATTGGTGAGGTCTTAATAAAGTTAACTCTTTTTACTGAGTAAAGATCAGACTTCAGCTCATCAGTTATTTTCTTCACCTGCCTGGACATGAATGCTGCAATGTGTCCATCACATTTCAGGTCCTAATGAATCCTTGATGCTGGTCAGCTGCAGGAACCTGTCACAGCTCTGGTAACAAACTCAACACACCTTCTACAATCGAGTCTATTTTCTGGGACAAAGGTGTTCAGGAGCTGGTCCAGATGTTGAGCTGTAGTGATGGGAAGTCCGGCTCTTTTCAAAGATTCGACTCTTAAGGCTCGGCTCCCTTGAAAGAACCGGCTCTTACGGCTCCCAAATGGCTCTTCATTTAGTATCATTTAGAGCCTTCTATTTTAGCCAAATTTAGCAATTATGAATGTTTTTTGTGTTGGTAAGCAATTATACATTCATTGTTTACGCAAAAGCCTTATTTTTATGTATTTAAGTTAAAAAAAGAAACAACTCGCAGTTGATTAACATTTTAATTAAATCAAACAACTGAACTCAAAACCACAGCAAACAAGTCTTTAGCGCTTAGCTTGGCATTCAGAAAAACGAGATGCCTCAGCTCGGACATTCTGATACCTGCAGTTTTCGGAAAGACAGTGGATGCTGCAGCAGAAGAATTTGGCTGAGAGCAGGACAGTTGATGGAGGAGAAAGGTTTTTGGAGGGTTTTTAAATGCCTATGCAGGTTTGTTGTTGACCCTGCTCAGACAAATATTTTCAATTTGCAAATTCACACTCCTCTTTGCAGTCTCCAATGTTGTTGAAATGTAGCTTCTCTTTTGTTTTTTCGCTCGTTTTACTTTTTCCCTTTTGCTAACAGTTGGTGCTAATTAATATGACTTTACATTCATTTTGATCAAATCTGTCCAAACATTCTGATTTCAAGTGCTGCTATAGAAATGTAGCTGATGACAACTACGTCAGCCATAAATCAAACAACCACAATCTTACTTGTCCATACATTTGCTGCTTAATATTATTTTACCTGAATTGGTACGACAAATTTAATCCCTGTGCAGCTGTCACAGATGTGAAATCTATCTATGGAGACCAAAACAGTTTTTTGTTTTTTTTTGTAAATATGTTTATTTATTCTGCAAAGTTGGACAATTTAATATTGAAGTCAATGAAGACTGATTCATTTTTGGAGTTGGCCTCTAGTGGTCAGTTGAGGAACCACATGTTTTGAAATTTCCACACTGGTGAAGGTTTAGCAAGCTGGATGCTGCCCCTTGAGTGGAAGTAGTGAATCAATATGGTGTAATCCAGGACAAAGTAGGCTATATAAAGGACTATCTCTACATCCTGTAGAGATTTGTCTGTTTTTTGTCAGTTTCCTTTATGATGACTTTCAGTAGAAAATGTTTAACTAAGGTGGCCGCAGCAAACGGCGAAATGAGCTGCAAACACATGTATGATGCAAACTCCAAAACACACAAACACAAAAAATAAATGCAACAGAAAAACACAGCAAACAGCAAAACGAGGAAGAAAGAAAGGTTTGTTATACCATTTGATTTACAAGTTTGCATCCCTGATGCAAACTTGTAAATCAAAGTCTCTAGAACGCTAACATTACCTAAATAACCATGCTGCTTTTCTATAATACTGTAAAAGTATAACAAACCTTTCTTTCTTCCTCCAACTTTCTTTTTGAAAATCCCATGTTAAATTTTGACTTCCTGTTTTTACTGAGGGTCTGGTCCCCCTGGTGGTCTGGAGCAATTCAGTTTTGTGGAGCCACTTTGCTGTTGTTTTTCCAGTGATTGCAGCATTTTGTTTGTGGTTGCAACATTTTTTGTTCGCATTTGTTTTGTTGATTGTAGGTTTTGCTTCTATTTTCTGTTTTTGCAGCATTTTTTTTGTTTGCAGCATTTTTTTTTTGTGTTTGCGTGTTTTGGAGTTTGCATCATACATGTGTTTGCAGCTCATTTTGCCGTTTGCTGCGCGTCTGCACCTGTCGGCCACCGTATTTAACACCTGGTGATCAGTCACACTCACTATGTTGCTCTGCTCCTCTCTACAGCAGCATCTTTCCTGTAAGATAATTCCCAGATTTTATGAGACCCATCTTTGATTGGTTTCACTGGTCAGTTTTTAAATTGAGCGATTCAAAGATTTATAGGCTCACATAAAAAGTAACACTGAAATAAACCAAGGAGAACTAATCAAAAATGAAATCTTGTACAAATAATATCTGCAAACACACACTAAAGCAAAAAAGTATAAAACACACATTGCTCCCCAACATGGATCATTACCAAGTTGCTGTACTTCGCCTCAGTGGTGAAGGACGGCGACAGAAAAATGAGGGAAACAAACCTAAACAACAAAGTCTGCTTCTTTGCACTTGCATCACAGCTGAGTTCCACCCAGTAACCACAAATGAACGTGCTGGCACCAGCAAGTGCTCTGGACTGGGACCACTTCTGGGTACAGCATTTAAAATTAATGGATTGGATAGTCACCGTGGCAATAAAAACCTCCATTACAACCTCAAGAGGCGTTCAAGCTGAACACTTTTTGATCGTGGATGTGAGTACAGCCATTTCACCAAGAAAATATGGAATTCAAAATGCAGTTTACAGATTGATCAGAAATGACAACTAAACAATTAATCAAAACCTTTCAACGGGTGAACACCCTTGTGGTATTATAAAGACAGATTACAAAACTCAAATGTTCAGTTAAATAAGATAACACATTTGTCTGCCTCTGGGATCTAGTCTAAGCTGTTTTGGGTGTACACACCTAGGTTTTGTAATACTGATGATTACGGCATTAAAAAGAGAGCTGTATCAATTAATATTTAACGAATACTAATATGAAAAACATGAAATACTGCCTGTATAGGCTCCACATATAGCTGAAAAATAGGTCCCCAATTGACCCGCTGTTGGCTGGATTTATTCCAACACTCTTAGCTCCACTTAGAGACAAATGATCTCCTTTTAAGGAGTCCTAGTCAAGAAATCTCTCACTCTTAAGCAGTAGAAGTGTGGAGTTTGGACAAAATCTTTGTGGGTTTGTCATTACAGGCAGCACAAACATCTATTTTGGTCCATGTTCCACATGAAGTAATTGATTAGTGTAGCTTAACATAGATTTATGGTAAGACTTTGTTTCCAGAGAGAGTATAGATGTTTTGCTGCATAAATCTGAGAACAAACTCCAAAGGTTGTTTTGAAGCTTTTCTCCGCCAAAGAAATGATTACTGCTTGAAGAAGCCCTGTCATTTTGGTAGCGTTATATTGCTCAGCCCTTGGGCAATATCTTTTTTCCTCAAGTAGAGTTAAAAAAAAAAAAAAAAAAAAGCATACAAATATCTTGGAAAAGAGATCTCATATTAAAGCAACAGCACTTTACTATTCAACTTACATCTACAGTTGAAGAGTATAAGTTTCACTGATTTATATATGGCTGGATCTCTGCCCATGACACAGCATTCCTGGTATTCTGTCGAGATATCCTATTTAGTGAAACCATTGACGGTAAAATACTGGAAAGTCACGTGACCTATAGATTTGTACAGAGAGCCTTTGAAGCCCATTTTTCGTCGAGCTGCATGGTCCAGCTGTCAAAGCCAAGTCAGAGCCAATGGCTAGCTGTCAATCAAGCACATAAAACGACATTTATTACTTAATATAAATATATGGTGGTACAAAAGAATCCACCCCCGTACAGTTATCATGGATGTAATATGTAGCCACAGATGGAAAAAAAATAAAATAAAATTTGTACCATGCTGTAGATATGTTTAATTCTGCTGCAAAGTTGGCAGTTTTAACATGGGAGTCAATGGAAATTTCCTCTGTTTTGGAGCCAGCACCTAGTGGTCAGTTAAGGAACTGCAACAAAACATACTTCTGAATGAGATTCAACTCAGAAGTGGGATGGTTACCACTTGGCTACAACGCATTAAATACCTAGACTGACAGTACGATCTGTTCAACTGAAACTCATATTTTCTGTATCAGTTCCTGTTCAGCTGTGTGGCCAAAAGTTTGACGAGCACTTTCAGTAGGGTGGTTCTAAGTTTTTAAAGTAAATTAGTGGACTAGCTGTTCTTTGTTTTGCTTTTAATGAGCAGTTTTTGCTGTCTTTGGATGCCATGATGAGTAGAGTTCAGTTCTTTGATCACAGCAGGGCAGAGATTTTCAGAGTGTGTATGTTTAGTTGTAGCAATACATCACATGGGCTACATTACAGATAATTACGCTGCTGCACTGAAAGCTGAGATTGCACCCATTGCTTGTTTGGTCCAAAGGCTTTGCTTTCTTTTACCAGTTATCCTGGCATCAGCTGGTAAACAAATCCAGATGTACTATCTGTGGGTAGGTTACTTGTGTTTATGATAGTAACGGAGTACACTCGAGCTTCAGGGAACCACCAAGAGCAAATTAAAAAAAAAAAGAAAAAAAAAAGTAGTCCAGTTATTTTAAGTTGTTGGCATAGCAACTCCAGGGAATGCTGAACCAGCTCTATAAGGCAATGCTGCAAATGTATCTGACTAACTGCACAGGCTGAGCACCTGGAAATGCATATCACTGCACCACGAACACCTTTACTTCTTACTGAGGGGGAAAAAAAATGAAGGGGAGACGGTGGAGCACATGCAACAATTCCAATTGAGCCTCAGGCATGCGTGAAACCAGATCTGGTATGTGCTCACCGGAATAATTCATACAGCTGCATGATTCTAAATTCTAGGAATACCACATGTTGATTGCTCCCAGAGATAGCCCCAGCTTCACATTGCACCCCAGTGAGCAGCTCTGGTTATTACAGCCCTACAGGGGAGCTTGTCTGATCAATACACGTTCTGTTTACATTCTGGTCGCCAACACCAAACTCCATCACGCTAGTGCAAATGGATATTTATTTAGACGGTGGACCCTAACAGGATTTCAGTGTAATCTTTGCAGAGGGTGACAGTGAAAACATCACTTGAGTGTTGAGCCAGCAGGGAAACAGAGAAATTACATCCCATAAGCACAGTGTTGCAGAGAGAGGATTCTCTCCCAAGATTTGGGTGTTGAAATCAGTATGTACATAGTTTCCTGTTTCCCTTTGTGCAAATATTTAGCATGTGAGGTTATAAGGCTAAGTTTAGTGACGGGTTCTGACTCAGATTTGGATCACACTATACTCGCATAAATCAGCATGTAAGTTGCACCCAACATATTGACTTCACTGCCTCAGGATACCACAGATTGTACAGAAAAGATAGTTTGACCTCTTTGAGACACTGCACATAATTTGTTCATGGGTTTTCCCAGGTTTGACTTCAAAAACACAGTTCTCAAAGGTCAGTTCTTGCCAGTGTGTGTGGTCTTTGGTCTTTGGAGCAGTGAGGGTTGACGCTGTGGGAGTGAAGCTCAGCTGTGGTTGCGCACTGAGTAGCATACTGGGGATGAAAAACAAAACCCTACTGCCGACTTGTATGTACGTTCCAATGAACACTAAAGCCGAATCTGCAGGAGGGAAGACTTCTTATTTCTGTTGCTGAATGACAGAGCTCCTGCTGGTAAGCGGGAGGTGTCAGTCTGCAACCTGAGCCAACAGCACCATGACAACTGGAATTCAAATTCTAGTTTTGGAAATAATAAATTAGAAAACACCTTCTATGGAGTCCTATGCAGAACGCCTACATTATTAAGATCTAATTGGTTGGCAGTCCTTTACAATGTTGATTGAAATTCTTCATTTCTTACATCTTTACGGTCCCTTAATTGTGCACAGATATGTGAAATAATTTACTGCTAGGGCTGCAAAAATTAGTCAACACTAAATTTGTCTACAGGAAAAATTTAGCACTGAAACGCTGTATAAAACCACAGAAATGTCACAGACACAGGTCTTCCTAGACTGGCCTGCCATCTAGCCTCTTTTCCTCATTGATACAAAGATTTTGTTTGGTTCTTCTGGATTTGACTTTGATTTCCGGGGGCAGAACTAAGGAACGGAGAGGAAACTGCCTCTAGATGCCACTGGATAGCATACCTATCAGAGAAACAAAACGCGATGGAGGCAGAACGACAGCCAGACTCGTATCAACCAAAATAATAACTATTTGCGGCCATACACTAGCCATGATTTACTCATGCATGCCTGTGCCCAAACCTAGTGATGTCACAGTTTCAGAGTACACCTCTATATCACTATCGTAAAACTAGAGGGAAAAGTAGTTGAGTTCATCACGGGCAAAATTTGTAAGAAAAACTGATATTTGGTGGTCCATTGGGGTAATGCATAAATCTCAAATGCCTTTAGCCTACTATCAAGTGTTGGCAGGTCTTGTGACAGTGACATCCAGACTGGTGAAAAGGAGGCTAAATGAAGCAACATTCTTCTATGGAAAAGCCCAAAACCATGTGACCGCAGAGGAGTCAGTGGTGAAAGAATCATCCAGATCTTTTAAAAATAGCAATACTACTGTGTAAAAAAAAAACATAAAACAAACAAAAAAAACTGTTCCTGCTGTGCACATCCTTTAAAATGTATCCACTTCTAGATAAATACAGACCTTTAACCACTTTCTGATACATTTTTTCCACTTACCAAGCTTAGCTAAGCTAACTCACATAGACTAATTTAAAACATGTCGGCTATATGTCAACAACTACAAGATATATTTTAAAATATTTTGGTATCAAAGGTAGCTCATACACAAGGAAACTGACATAAGCTGCGAGATTAAAATAAATATACTTGACTTTAAAAGCATTTAAAAAAAATGATGGCACTAACGATTAATGCAGACAAATGCCAGTTTATTTTTGTCTGCGTATATATATTAATGCCAATTTAAATGTAAGTAGACAAGGTACCAGACCAAAGAAAATAACACAGCAAAAATGGAAAATGTGTCTCTGTCTGCCAGAATATTAAACTTTTAGAGTGCGTATCTGTGGAATATTGTGTTAGCTTTAAACTGACAACGGGCTAGTGTTTGTAGCATGAGGCAGCTGGTCGCTAATTCCTGTTTTCTGTGGCACGTCACATTCTTCTCTTTTACGACATGCTCACTTCGGCATTTGATGTTGGAATTCTGTTTAGACAGAGTCTTTTTGTTTCATGTGCTGCTTGTATATATTGTATTGTGAGACTGAAAATGACTCGGATAATGTCGTCTGCTCTTTACGAAAAGGAAAAGCTACTAAACATAGGGAAAATCATCACATATCGTATTTTGATATTTAGATCTCTCATTTTCATGCTTCGAAAAAAACGAATTTTAGAAAAATTGTAATGATAAAATGTAAATTTGAGATGTTTGATATGATACTTGATATTGACACTAATTGTTAAAAATCAATGCTTTATTTGCACAAAAAAGTAGAGAAATTAGGTATTCCTCTTTTTTTTTTAAACTATCACTCATAACCTAAGCCACTCAACATTTTGTTGTAAAAATTACATTGACAAATTGTAATCAGGCAACAAAATGTAACAATAAGTTTAAACCTGTATTTCTCAAATTTTATGTCTGAACACAGAGTCAAAAGAAAACACAAAAGAAGTTTACGAAAGAGTTTCAGGATGGTGTGCGGTGCCCAGCCACAAATCACGTAAATCCAGCCTACATTGTGCTTCAGTACCATTTCCTTTGGTACATATGTCATCACGTCCTTACATGAGGGACCCTTTTTGTCTTCTCAAAGTGCACGCCAAAATGGAGAACAGCACAGGAAATATGTTAGTTTTACGCTCACATTTTTGAATTTCTGAACCGTGTTAAATTTTTATCACGAGGAACTGCTGCATCTACAGGTCATGTATTCCTTGCAAAAGTACCAAGCACCAACATCTCCACCTTTGAGGGTCCTCATGTTAAATGCAGGGGTCATTTCACATCTTGCCACCAAAATGAAATTTGAAATGGGAGATGGGCAAAAGTTTGCTGGGACTTGGAGTCAATCATCATGTGACTTGCAGTTACCAAATACAACATGTCTATACTTGGAAGTGGCAAGCTTGTCCACTGGCAGGTCTTAAAAGAGGACTTGTCAGCTAGTCTTTGTTTCTGGATTGAAATGAGGATGTTTTGGACAAGTTTGATCAGAATTAGCATGATATGTTATCATAAACTAAGCCAGCCAAGCTAAAACAGCGAACTGTGATTGACATAGGGTGGACCTGTTCCTTCTGGCTTCTCAGCTTCATTCCTTTGCAGCATGATGCTGCACAATACAAGGAAAAAGAGTCTTAAATATCACTCTTCAGAAAATCTATGGTTGAAGTCATGGAGGGTTTGTCCAGTTCTTCTCATACAGTCAATGGTAAAGGCTCACCTTCCCAAATATGTGTAGCAATATTGCTTCCAAGCACACCTCCTCCAACTGCCCCAGAAACCAGGAATTGATGTTTTTGTGTCTGAGTATGTAACAGAGCACTCACACTGGCCAAATGAACCAGACTTTAGGGGTCAGTTGTGCACGGGTATGGTATAGATTAACTAGTGTGATTGGAGTTACACTAAACTTAGAAGTAAAGTAAGTAAAGCTACAGCACCCATAGCTGTGAACCCAATCCAACCTTCAGCAGGCTTTAATCAAAATCTTCACAAGAGCAGCTGAAGTCACGTAAGACAACAAAGCCATGCAAAAACTTTTATGGGCCCACTGCAAGAGGTCCAAATGGGTACCACAGTTTAGATTTCTATGATAAAAGTGTGTGCATCTTTTATCAGACAATACTTCATTTGAAGATTTAGACATAATATTATAGGGGGAAAAAAGTGAAAAACAAAAAAGAATTCATTATTGTATCCAAAAACAAGACTTCTTGATTTCAGTCTCTCCTTACTTACTGTATGAGGTAACCACTGGCCTACAGTCCTACAGTGTTTTTGCTTGATCAAACAATCAGGACCAACCTTGGCGTTCTGCAATGCAGTCTGGTAGCTGGACGGTTTGTAGTACAACCTCTGTGACGGCTCTGTGTGGATGTCTCCAAGAAAAAGCTCCTCCACCAGGTGGTCCAGGTTGTGATGTAGATATTGCTTCTCTACCCTCAGTAGCTGCAACTCATGCATGGCAAAGTTGAGCTCTCTGGAGCAATTATAACCGCCATCCTCGCTCCACAGCTGGTAAAGCACGTTGGGCTCCCAGGGGCCCTGCATGGCTCCTCTGCAGCTGCGGTTGAGCCTCTGGCTCAGCTCTTTGGCCACGGTGGCTGTGTGGCACACCATTTGGACGTTGTGGAGGTGGTACTCAGCCTCTGTGCCACCGCGAATGATCCAGGAGGCCTGGCGTAAGCGCAGTCGACCGGTGATCACCAGTGTGTACGTGGGTTTGGTGCAGTGGTTGTCTTCATAGTAGAACTGGTGAGCCTGGAAGGTGTTGTTGGGGTAAAACCTGTAGGATCGTGTCAGAAACTCTGGGCCCGGTCTCACCTCACAGCTGCAGGGGAAGACACAGAGCAGTTTAAATAAACCTCAAGACAGTTTACATTCAAGTTTGTGACCATGTTCTTGTTCCTGATCATCAGCATGTCTGTTCCAGAGTCAAGTTTTTGAAACAGATTTCATAATAGGATAAATTGTTTATCTAAGTACGCTAACATGGTTAAAGAGAAAACAAACCTGGTGGACACCCAGTGGCCCTCCACATTGGGAGGCATCTGAACAGTGATTCGGGCTCCATTGTGAAGATGCTTCAGCATGCGTTGGCACTGCGAGTCTTTGGCGGACTGGCCGAAGGTTTTTTCCAGTGACAGATGGCTGGAGTGGCCTTCTGAGTAGTGAAACAAGGAGGCTTCAGCCCAGACTGTGTGAAAGATAAGGACAGTGCCAACAATAAGATACAACCTATGGAAAAATGTACGCATTTTCTAAAGAAAATCAGCTTTCAAGATATATATATGTGTGTGTGTGTTTACATATATATATATATATATGTGTGTGTGTGTGTGTGTGTGTGTCCATCTGCTACCACTGCCCACGTTTTTATCAAGACTCTTGCCTGTGGGAGTGTGTCAAATCTCTGATCC